>JAHVAK010000565.1:0-51255 GCA_019845155.1 Luehdorfia chinensis | reverse complement strand
ATAAGTTAAAGTTTGCACCACATAAGACCTGTGGGATGGTAATAACTAAGAAACTTAAATTTGACACACCGCGCCTGAGCATGGGGGGGGTCAGCGTTGGCATGTCCCCGGAGATCAAAATCCTAGGGCTGACCATCGACAACAAGTTGACTTTCAATTCCCACGTCTCCAGCGTCTGTAAAAAGGCAATAGGGGTATACAAGCAACTTATCAGAGCGGCCCGCGTAAGCTGGGGACTCAGCCCTGATATCATCCGTACGGTATACACCGCGGCGGTGGAGCCGGTTATACTCTACGCTGCGGCTGCATGGGCCCCGGCAGCAGAAAAATTAGGAGTGCGCAAGCAGCTTGGCACAGTCCAGAGGGGCTTCGCACAGAAAATGTGTAAGGCGTATCGGACGGTGTCACTCAACTCAGCACTCATACTCACGGGGACGCTTCCTCTAGACCTCCGAGTCCGAGAGGCAGCCTCGTTATACGAGGCTAAGAAGGGAGCACCTAGACGTGAGTTGGCCGACAGAGTGATTGAGAAGATGACACCGAAGATACAAGCCCCACATCCTGCGGAATGTATGGGGCTGGAGTTCCAAAACCTGGTGGACGAGGAACAATATTCTCGCCATAGTGATTATGCCTTGCGCATCTTCACAGACGGGAGTAAGATTGAGGGCAGAGTCGGTGCGGCGCTATCCATATGGAATGGTGGTGTTGAGACTAAGGCCCTCAAACTTGCTCTATCGCCATACTGCACCGTCTACCAGGCGGAACTACTAGCCCTGTGTAAGGCAACGGAGGTCGCACTGACACACGGCGAATCCGAGTTCGCAATTTACAGCGACTCGAGAGCAGCACTCGAGACCGTGACAAACTCCGGCTCCTCTCATCCCCTGGCAGTCAAAGCTAGAAGCAACATAAAATGTTGCTTACTCCAAAGCAAGGTTATAACCCTGTTTTGGGTTAAGGCACACATAGGACTGGCAGGGAATGAGAGAGCCGATGAGCTTGCAAAGGAGGCGGCCCTGAACTTAAAAAAGAAGCCGGATTACGATCGGTGCCCTGTCTCATTTATCAGACGTTGTATTCGGAAAGAGACGATCGATGAATGGGACAGAAGGTATAGATCGGAGGAAACGGCTTCGGGAACGAAAATGTTTTTCCCTGATGCGGTGACGGCTTATATTACCATAAAGAAAATTAAAATCGATGGCAAAATTACACAAATACTCACGGGGCACGGAGGTTTCTCCTCGTACCTGAACCGTTTCAAGTGCAAGGGGAGCCCATCTTGCCTTTGTGATCCTGAGGCAAATGAAACGGTCGAACATCTGATCGCGGAATGCCCTGCTTTTGCCAAAGACAGATTTGAAATAGAGCAAAAATTAGACATGAAGTTAACAGTAGAAAACCTACCTATTATTATAAAAAGTAGACAGCGTAACGTATTTTTAGAATTTTGTAAGAACATTGTAATAAGAGTAAATAATAGAAATAAAGTAGATTAAGTAAAGTATGATTGCAAAATATAATAACTATATGAATGTAATCATACAAGGAAAATGTAAATAGCAAATAATGTTGTAATGCAACAGAAACTAAGATGGTTATTGTATATAAAAAATTGGATTTAGCTTAAAATAGTGTGATAAACATAAGGTATAAGAAAATGCTGCCGTGTTCGCATCGTTTATTTAAATAAAGAACCCCATTACCCTGTAGACTTAGTAAGATTAGTTAAGTGGGCAACCCACCCACAGTGACACAAAAGACGACGAATGATAGAAAGAATAGTATGAAGAATAAAAGTACGAGAGGCATAAATGCGAGAACTAGTATGAAAGGATAGTAGCTAGCACAGGCTCCGATCATGTTGGAGGACAAAATGTAAAAAAAAAAAAAAAAAAAAAAAAAAAAAAAAACCTAACCTAACCTAACCTAACCTAACCTAACCTAACCTAACCTAACCAACCTAACCTTTTTTTTTTTTTTTTTTTTTTTTTTTGTACGTGGGGAAATCCTACATGGATACCCCTCTGTCGCGGGGGCAACAAAGGGGTTATGCCGGACTCCTACCGGCTAAAACCCCACGGTGTTCCTCTTGTCGCTAGTCGTTGGGACTACGGGAACGCTTTCGCACACTACCGCAGTCCCGACAGCGTTAGCTCAAATTATGAGCCCCTTCTCATTGTGTGGGTGGAGCTGGAGCCCTCCACCCGTTCTTCGTGTAGGGGCGCGCGGGAACACCGCGTGCGCCTCCTCGAGGTCATTTGCATAAGCGGTGGACCACCCCCGAGTCCGCCGCCTAGACCTCTGTTATGGGGGACGGAGGAAGGCTTCATAGGCCCTTCTCCTGCGCCCGGCTCTCTGGCTGCGGATTGGGACTGTAGCGTTCCGCTCTCTCTCCCTCTCCGCAGCCTCCTTCTGCGACATGACCTTTTCGCAGAAGGTTACACCGGCACTCCACGACCTCTCACTGCTTACCATGGCCCTAACTAAGGCTGGCAACGAGAGGTCATGCCCCACAGCAGTGACGAGATCATGGCGCTGCTCCGCCCAAGCTGGGCACTCCTCCAGCGTATGCTGCGCCGTGTCCTCGTCACTGCCACAATGGTGGCACTCAGTTGTCGGCTCTCTTCCGGCTATGCGACACAGGTACCTCCCGAAGCATCCATGCCCCGAAAGCACCTGTACCAGCCGGAAGGTCAGTGATCCGTGCCGCCTGTCCATCCAGTCGCCCAGGACCGGACGTACAGCCTCGACAGTCCTGCTGCCAGCCCCAGGATGGGCCAGCCGCTCCTTCCACTTAAGCATCATGGACTGTCGAGCGTGGAACTTCCTCATTTCCCACTCTCTTGGGATGGGATGTTGCACTTGCAGCCGAAGTTCTGAGCGCCACCGATAAGTTGACGCTAAGAACTCCGCCTCCAAATCCCAA
Source organism: Luehdorfia chinensis (assembly GCA_019845155.1). Taxonomy (NCBI): domain Eukaryota; kingdom Metazoa; phylum Arthropoda; class Insecta; order Lepidoptera; family Papilionidae; genus Luehdorfia; species Luehdorfia chinensis. Next base: position 48,323 of record JAHVAK010000565.1, on the reverse strand, counting down.
GGAGGGGAACCCGCGAGTGCGCACGCTGCCTCATGAGAGATGGTGCGGTAACCTCGTATGACCCCGACGGCCATCGCTCTCTGAGGTCTCCTCAGAAAAACAATGGTTTTCTCCGTCAGGGCCTCCGCCCACACAGGTGCCCCATATAGGGCCATGGACCGCACCACCCCCAGATATAGGCGGCGGGTACTCGAGTCCGGCCCCCCGAGGTTGGGAAGGAGCCGCTTTAAAGCGGCTGCCGTCCTCATTAGTCGGGGAGCCAGACGAGTAAAATGTTCACGGAAGTCCCAGCGGCTATCGAGGACGAGTCCAAGGTATTTCATTTTGGACCCCACCTCGATTCGGACGTCACCGACAACGATGTGAGACCCTTGCTGAGGTGCCTTCCGAGGCTTATGGAACAAAATAGCCTCGGACTTGTTCAGCGCCACCTCGAGACCCAACATCGTTATTCTGCCGACAACCTGTGCCACAGACTCGGTGGCCAGACGGGCAGCCTCCTCATACGTGTCCCCCCGGGCAGTGACCAATGTGTCGTCAGCGTAACATGTCACATTCGCGCCCGGGGGAAGATCGCACCGCAACACCCAGTCGTATCCGATGTTCCACAGAAGCGGACCAAGGACAGACCCCTGTGGGACACCGCACGACATTGCCCTCTTTAATATTCCGCCTCCCCGCCCAGGGTAGCAGATGTACCTTTCGGAGAGGTAGTCCCCGACGATTCGGCTGAGATAGGGAGGCACTTTGTGAAATTTAAGTGCCTCCTTGATGCACGGCCAGGGCAGGGTATTAAAGGCATTGGCAATGTCTAAGGACACCGCCAACAGCACCCCGCCCTGTCTCACTGTCTCGTCCGAGTGGGCCTTGACGCGATTTATTGCATCAATTGTCGAAAGACCCACTCGGAAGCCGAATTGATGGTCCGATAGGTCGGGGCCCACCTCTCCGAGGTGCCCGATGAGGCGACTAGCAATGATTCGCTCGAAGAGCTTGTCTACCTCATCGAGCAACACTATTGGGCGGTAAGCGGAAGGGGAGTCCGCGGGGCGCCCTTCCTTCTTGAGGAGGATGAGCCTGCCCGTCTTCCACTGTGCAGGAAACCGGCCCGTCTCCAGACAGGCGTCGAATAGCCTTCGGAGCCGGTCCCCTAGCACTTCGAGAGCCAAAACCCAGGCGCGACCAGGAATGCCGTCAGGTCCCGGGGCCTTATTTTTGGCCCTGAGCCTTTGAATGGCGACGCCGAGCTCCGCCTGCGAAACTCGCGGCACCCCGGTGTCGAGCCTCTGCTCTTCTTGCAGAGGCGTCATTTCGGGCGCTGGCTGCTCTGCTCGACTTGGGAACAGATCTGCTACCACGTTTTCCAGCAGCTGTGGTTGGAGACTCTCCGTAAGAGGAGGCGCCCAGGGGCGGATTTTTTCCCTCACCATCTTATATGGGCGCCCCCACGGATCACGGCTTAGAGTCCCCAGGAGCTCCTCTCTCGAGCGGATCTTGGCTTCTCTGATGGACAGCTGTAGGGCTTTAATAAGCTCCCTATACGCCTCGTACAGCTGTCCATCTATTGCATCGTCTCGGAACCGCCTTCTGCGATGTCTGGTGTACTGGCGTCTCGCCCTCACACATTTGACGCGCAAGTCTGCGATCTCGCGGGACCACCAGTACACCTGACGCCTGGGAGGTCGTGATTTGGCCCGGGGCATGCTTGAGTCGCAGATATGCGTCATGGTGTCCCGGAACCAATTGGCTTCTTCGTCTACCTCCACAAGCCCAGTGGGAGGAGTCAACCACGTATAGACGATGGAGGCCTCCTTCAGCGCGTCCCTGTCGAGACCTCGCACCGCCCATCTCATAGCTGATGTTTGAGTGCACCTTCTCAAAGGGCGACTGGTGTCCGGGACTTCTGAAGATGTGGAGACGTCGAACCTTATATAAAGATGGTCCGACAACGTCTCCACATCCGCCAGAACCTTCCAACCTCGGACGAGGCGCGCAATGACAGGGGAAGCGAACGAAACGTCCACGATGGAGCCCCCGTGCCTTCGCACGCATGTGTTGACCGACCCCTGGTTGAGAACTATGAGACCAGTCAACGTCGCCCAATCCTCCAGAGCCTCGCCGCGCGCATCAGTCACAGGGGATCCCCAGGCCGAAGATTTGGCATTGAGGTCTCCTGCAACAATAACTGGACGAGGTAGGGTTTGCCCAATGAGGGCCCCCAGCACGCCCAGATACGTCTCGAACTCGGCGAGGCATCGGTTTGGAGAGAAGTACACTCCGATGAGAACAGTGTCCCTCCACTGGATCGCCACGTACCCCTTGCCTCTCGCAACTACGGTTTGGGAAAGGGCACTAGCAGTTCCGGACAATACAATGGCCACCAAGCCATCGATATCCCCTACCCAATTATGGCTTGGGGGAATAAAGTACGGCTCGGCGACCACCGCTACATCAATCAACCACTGCCCCATGCTCTGCAGGAGTAAATCTTGAGCGCCGGCGCAGTGGTTCACATTTGCTTGGAGGAGACGATGATTAGCCATTGGACTGCTTTACCGTCATCGCTTCCTCCTTCCCGGCTTGTTTAGCCAGAGTCCTTGCGGCCACTTTTTGACATAATTCGTCTTTGGTGGGGAGCACTTCTTACTCCCAAGCACGTGGTCGGCTGGTTTGTTCGCGGCTGCACAGAGTGTACACCGTGGAGCAGCTGTGCATTCTGCTGCTTTGTGGCCGAGTTGACCACAGCGGTAGCAGACTCCGCTACGATCCGCTTCTGCGGTGCATTGTGCCCTCACGTGTCCACTCTGAAGGCACCTATAGCACCGCATCGGCCTGGGTTGCAGACGCGTGACCTGTGCTGAAACCCAACCAACCAAGATTCGGCCCCCCTCCTCTACCTTCCTGGCTGCGGCCACCGGGCAGCGCACCCACAGGGTACCAGTTCCCTTGGGTGAGCGGCGGATTTCTCCCGCTTTCACAGCCTCTAGCGGGCAACCTCCTCGTTTGGTAACGGCAGTGATTACCTCTTCCGCAGTTACTGAATCATCCAGGCCAGAGACTCGCAAATCCGCACATTTCATTGGCCTGGAGATCTTTGCCACATTATCCGGCAGAGACTCCCTGAGTTTTTGCGCTAGCGAGTCCGCCTTGTCACCACTTGTTACACCTGGCACCTCCAAAATTCGAGCTCCGGTAGCCGCGTGGCGGTACCGCAGAGATTCGATACCAAGGCCTGAGAGATCAATTTTCTCTCTGGCCTCTGCTAGGACCTTTGCGTAAGTAAGCCCTCGCTCCTCGGCTCCGGGCAACAGAGTAATAACAACAGCCGCGGATCGAGGAGGGCGCAACTTTATCGCCGCAGGTCGGCTCACATTCTTGGAGGTAGCTTTATTCTTAGCAGTCGCTTGTGGCACGGCTTTCTTCCTGCCACCCTTCTTCACCACCGTAGACCAGCCCTCTTCGAAGGACACTTGTTTCGACAGCGAGGGAGGAGTAGCCACCTGTTTGGGAATTGTCGAGGCGTTTCCTTTCTTTTCCTTCTTCTTATTCTTCTTCTGAGATTTTTCTACACCTTCAGAAGGGCCATCATTTGTCAGTTGCTTTGAGCTAGGTGCAGCTTCCCCTACTACTGTTTTTCTCTGGTCTGCAGCGAGAGAAGGTCGGACTTGATTAATGGGTATAAGGCGTTCCTCCAATGCTTCCAGCTTCTCATTTACCAAAATACCGACCTGGCGCATAATCAAGCCCGTCAGCTCCTCTGCCTTAGCCTGCGGGTGTACTGCTACTGGTACATCTGTCCGGCGAGGAGACGATGACGCACAATAATCTTGAGCCCGCGCAACCTCCTTCCGGAGCTCAGCAATCTCTTTTCGGAGCTCCAGCAGCTCATTTTGCATGCGTGCATTTTCAGCTAGTAACTTTGCCGTTTCCTCGGTGGAGGATCTGTTATATAAGGCCTCCGCAGCCGTCTTAATGGACGAGGCTGCATCCTTTAGGGCCCGTTGGAACGTGCCTTTCAGATTCCTCGATTTCGTCCGCTACTGTCAATATGACGCCGACATCGTCGAGGACCTGTTTATTTAAGGCTGCAGCCGTTCGTTCATCGACACCGGTTATAGCTGGTAAGCCTAGTGCACCGCGGCTTATATTTGCGGCACTGTTCATCGCTTCAACTAGCTGTTCCCCACTTTGACTGACCTCCTTCGCCCTAGGTAACAGAAACATCTCCTTGTCAGGAGGTTTCACTTCGGCATAGGTCGAGGGTTTATGATTCCCCGTCGTCTCTATTTCGCAAGACGAACCGTCCACTATAGACTATTTTATTCAAGCGTCTCTTAGTTTCACGTCTTGTTTCTTACCGGTCCTCCTGATTTCGAGGACTCCTCTAATTTTTTTGTGTGCGGAGATGCTTCCGATTCCGACGCAGACTGGTATTCCAGCTCAGCTATATTTTCATATTGCTTTTTCTATTTCCATTTTGATTTCCCACGAGTGATAGGGTAAGTAAACAGTCCCATCCGAGCAGGGGACCCGTACCCGGATAAGCCTACGCGTAACTCGTCAGGGGGTCGGCCGGTACCCTGACGGGGGGCAACACTAGCGACTGAATTTCCCGTCAGCCATTCAGCTCCTCACGGCGTGCCAACGCTTGAGCTTCGGGTGATTTTTTATAGAGGTTTTCATCCTCGTGGCTACAGCGGTTAAGCCAGCAGCCCTCAGTCCCAAGGGATTCCGAGGTTCCGGCGTCGGCAGAGTCGGAATGAGTCCTTCCCATGCCTGCCCAGTGACCGGGTAAGGGAACACTGAGCCCGCCGTAAACTCCCCACATCTCTTGTAAGGTTATTCGCCCGCCGGCCAGCAAGTACGCAACTGAGTACTTAACTTTCCGGCGCCCAGGGTGCACCGACCCGGCTTGCTGGTCCTCCTTTTGGACGAGTCCCAGAGGAGGAGCAGCAGCCGAGCACACGAGGAGGTTACCAAACATAGCACCCCAACCTAACCTAAACCTAACCTAACCTAACCTAACCTAACCTAACCTAACCTAACCTAACCTAACCCAGTCTGGCGCCAACCGCCCGCCCCGTAAGCAGCGAAACCGCGTCGCTCCGGGCTCTAAAAATCGGAAAAATATGTCAAGTTGTGATAATTGTGCTGTGTTACACATCGAAAGATGCGCGCTGACTCCACCCTTTCCAATGGTGGTTTTAGTTTTAGCCGGACGCAAAAATTAAGTGTTACTTTCGTCAAAACAAGTGATTCTCTACCAAACATTACTAACTCTCAAAACAGTTTTTGGCGTGCGGCGCTCGATTTACCGCTACAAGTGTACTTTGATTTGTGACAGTTCTGTGCGTATTAGTGCTCCCCTTCATCCCTCAAAAAATTGGATTTTTTCTTGTGAGCGCATTTTCGAGAAAATGGTGAAAAACCAAAAACCACGTGGTGGCTATCTCGAGAACCGAGCTTCTCCGGATGCTTCTAGATACACCCACGGCTTCGTCTTGACACGGGCTTTCAGGAAACACCCATATCAACATCCGGAAGTTTAATACCCTGGGCGCTGGCCAGCATTTACTGAAGTGATTTCGAACGTGTAAGTTCAGACTTTGATTAAAAAACTTTTTTCCGTGATGGACCTCCCCCTTCTTTTGTGTTTAAAAAGTGCCGTTGCCTAACAGTTAATAGAAGTGCCAAATTTCAGAATTTTCCGACATATACTTTAGGAGTTATTAATTTTTTTTATGAAACCATCCATTACGTGACAAGTTGGAAATGCCTGTAACTTCGAAACCGTAAGAGATAGCTTAATTTTAATAAATTTTTCGTTTCTCTTAGAGAACCGCTTTGGGGGTAAGTTACCTATACCACCCTCAAAATTGCAAAATTCCATAGATTTAATTTTTACCGTAAATTCAAACTTTTTTTTTGCTTCCTCATTTCTTAACTTTTTTAAATTTGATTTCACATTTACATTAAGCATATCATATAAATACCCCCAGCATAAATTTCAAAATTTCCTAACAGTCGATTTTATTTTCGTAATTTAAAATTTTTTTTTCACTTTTTTTATCTTTTAACTGTTTTTCCTGTTTACATTTTAATCACTTCTTAATACATTAAAAAAACGACCCCTATTGCAAAATTATAATTAGAATAATCCCACATAGCCCCATATTAATCAATTAACTATTTGGCATTCCTATTTCACTACGGCAAAATGGCACCGACACAAAGTGAGACCCCAGCCCTGCCGGCTACTGCCGAAGACCGTCAAGGACATGGACTCTTTCGTGGTCACAATTAACCAGCTGACTTCTACCATATGCTCGGCCATAAATGAGGGAAAGAGCGTCACCGCTGCAAACAAGCGGCTCATCAGTCTCGCTGCCGAAGAAATCCGACGGGCCACTCGAACTATTAACAGTGTAACCTCGTCTGCCACACCCAACACCCCCAGCACATCAGCTATCAGCGTTCTTAAGAAGGAGATAGTAGCGTGCCTGCGAGAGGAAATAGCTGGCATCAGAAAGCTTGCATCTGCGAACCAACCCACCTATGCGCAAGCCGCTTCCTCGAACAGAGGTACAACACATTCTTCAGGCACTTCTGTCCGCAGTGCACCACCAACCTCGAAGCCGGCAATCATCATCAGCCCCACAATTAATGTTCAGACACGCCAGGAGGCTGTAGAGCTTTTTAAAAAAGCATATCTTATCGGAACTCCGGATACGGCCCATCTAGGATCCAGGTAGTCTCCAACAATAAATTACGCGTCGAGTTTGACACCGAACTGCAACAAAAAGACACCCTCGAACGGCTTCAAGGCAAAGGTGACGTCAAGGCTGACCCGTACGCAAGCTCAAGCCCATGGTCATTTTGAAAGGCATCTCAAAAGATGTTCCGGCAGATGACCTCGTCCAGATCATCCGGGCGCAGAACGCGGAGCTCACCGGGCTTGTAGATAGCAATGACGGTGAGAAACTTAAGTTACGTTTCAAGCGAGAAAATAAAAACACCCATCTTTATAATGCGATATTTACAGTTGACCCAAAATTATACAGAGAAATTATAGACTTAGGTAGAGTCAGCATCGACTATCAGCGCATACACGTGGCCAGCTTCTCGCCGTTTCTTCAGTGCCACAAGTGCCTGCAGTTCGGACACACCAAAGCGAACTGCACTTCTAAAGAAAACCCCTGCTCCTATTGCGCCAGTGCAGAACACACTGTAAATGACTGTCCAAATAAGATAAGCCCAACTGCGCTAAATGCCACAACTGCCACAGCCACAACACGAAATTCAGTGCCAAAACTGACACCAAACACACGGCAAACTCCAACACCTGCCCACGCCTGAGAGCCATGAGGGAAAAAATAGAAAATCGAATTGATTACGGACACACACCCTAAATTAAAAAATTGTACAGAGCAACATCGATAGATCAAAATAGTTAACACGAATTCCTTCACTCCATCATGGCCGGCGACTATAATATCGCCCCTGTTTTCGAGTCATACACCGGCTCCGTTAATGTAGTTAAATTAGAATAGATTTGTATAACTTTAGTTCCATATTAAACTTATTGTTATGTTATAGAATGTAATTATTGCTAAGTTCGCCATTCCTTTTTTTTTTTAGTCTACTTTAATCTTATTTTTTCTTTAAATTTTACAAATGTATGTTTAGCATCAAACTTGATAAGCTTCTTTTCTTGTGCCCAGGAAAATGACGCCAGACTCAATAAATTTATAAATAAAAGTAATTTACCAATAATGTCAACAAAGTTTATCAACCGATTATTGCGATGAAACTTCATAATTATGTTTTTTTTTTTTTTTTCCTCTTCGCTATCTTAAATTTAAGGCATCTATGTATCTAATCGCAGAAATGTTTAAGTTTAAGATGTGACATACACCAAATTAGCGACATAAGATTTTTGAAACTCTTGTGGAAATTGAGAATATACTCCCATCGAGGGTGGTGTAACCCCCGGTGGAAATCATAAAAAAAAAAAAAAAAAAAAAAAACCTAACCTATCTAACCTAACCTTTTTTTTTTTTTTTTTTTTGTACGTGGGGAAATCCTGCATGGATACCCGACTGGCCAGGGGGGCAGCCGGGTTATGTCGGACTCTTACCGACTAAAACCCCACGGTGGCCTCCATCAGCGCTTCAGAGGGGTCACGGGATCTCCGTTCGGAACGCAACCGTGGCCCCTCTAACGCTTCGCTATATCAATGGCCCGACCCGGGGGCAGTACTTACTGCCCCCAGCACTCTCTCGGAGCTATCACGATGACTCGAGACCACATCGAGTCATCGTCCTCCCCGGGGTCGCTTTTACTGGGCGTTCGGGTCCCCTATCCCGATTGCCCGCGATCCCGAGGCCCCGTTTCTGGTGGGGGATCACCATTTCTGATAGGAGGGCCGTGACGAGGCCCGCCGATGCCTCGGCGGCGTCGTCTCCGAGAGGGATCGGTCCTCTCTCGATCCCTCTCGGCAGCCTCCTTCTGGACCATCACGGTCTCACAGAAATTGGCTACGGCCCCTCCACGCCGTGTCCCCGCTCAGCATAGCCGACACTACTGCTGGCAGGGAGAGGTTCCGTCCGATTCGGCTGACCAGGATACTCCGCTCCGACTCCCAAGCTGGGCACACCGAAAGGGTGTGGGATGCGGAGTTCCTGGTCCCTTCCACCGCAGTGGGAAGCAGTTCGCCGTCGCCTCGCGTCCGATCTACACAGATAATCACCGAAGCAGCCGTGCCCGGTAATTATCTGTGTGAGACGGTAGGTGAGTCTTCCTCCTCGTCGCTGCATCCAGGCCTCGAAGACCGGCAGGACTGCACTGACGACGCGATTGCGTGCATATTGCTCCTCGCGGAGCCGAGCACGCCACGTCGCCAATGCGCTCTGTCGTTCCTGCCGTTTGATGGACTCGAGCGCCTCGTCTGGCTCGCTACCACCGCTCTGGCGGAGGGTGCGGATCCGGTGATACACCCTCGCATCCATGTCCGCCAGTATGTCCAGCGGCGGGAATCGAGCCAGGATGGTCGCCGCCTCAAAAGATACGGTGCGGTATCCTCGTACGATCCGTATGGGCCATCCTCCGCTGGACACTGTAGATTTTAGTTCTACAGCGTCGGATGGCTAGCCTTTTGGCCCATACGGGCGCCCCGTACAAGGCTACGGATCGTACTACTCCCGCATAGAGGCGGCGGACTTCCTCCCTCGGCCCCCCGAGATTGGGCAGCAGTCTGTGCATGGCACCCGCTACCCTCTCGATCCGGGGGACTAGGCGCTCGAAGTGTTCTTCGAAGCCCCAGCGACTATCCAGATGTAGGCCCAGGTATTTCATATACCGGCCCCACTCTGACTTCAGACCCACCTACTCGGACGCACGAGTCGGGAGGTTCCTTGCTACGTGGCAATTTGTGGAACCACCATAGCGCCTCGGTCTTGTGAGAGGCTATCTCCAGTCCCAACTCGTGGATTTTGGCGACGACGACTTCCGCCCCAAGCTCGGCGAGCTCTTTGGTTCTCTCGAAGGTGTTCCCGCTGGCGACCACCAGTGTGTCATCTGCATAGCAGATGACGTTTACACCAGCGGGAAGATCGACACGCAGGACTGCATCGTAGGCGATGTTCCACAGTAGCGGGCCCAACACCGACCCCTGCGGAACACCGCACTGGATCTCCCTCCGGATTCTCCTACCGTCTTGATCCATGTACATAATGTACCTGTCGCGCAAGTAGTCCGCGATAACGCCTCGCAGGTAAGGGGGGACTTGATGACGTGCTAGTCCCCCCTTAATCGCGTCCCAGGGAATGGAATTGAAGGCGTTGACGATATCGAGACTTATCGCCAACGCCACGCCTCCCCGGGACACAGCCTGCTCCGACAGGGAGCGGACGCGCAAGACCGCGTCTACGGTCGAACGCTCCCGTCTGAAGCCAAACTGGCAGTCGGCGAGATCGGGACCGACACGCGACAGATGCCGGTTGAGACGAGCGGCAACGATTCTCTCGAACAGTTTGCCAACCTCGTCCAACAGGCATATGGGACGGTACGCAGAGGGAGAATCTGCAGCCCTACCTTCCTTCTTCAAGAGGACCAATCTTGCTTCCTTCCAGGCCGTGGGCAACGTGGCATTACGGAGACAGCTGGTGAACAGCCGCCTCAGCCTGTCCCCCAGAGCAGCCAGACTCAACACCCACACCCGACCGGGTATTCCGTCGGGTCCTGGTGCGGTGTTCCGGGCTCTCAAGCGGCTAACAGCTCGGTCCAGCTCCTGTACGGTTACCCCCAACTCGTTCTGCCACTCCCGCGACGGCGGGGGGGTAGACAGAGGGACTTGACCGGCCCTCCGGGAACAGCGACGTGATCACTTGTCCCAGCAGGTCCGGATCTAGAGTCTCCGTCACCGGAGGCGTCCATAGCCGAAGTTTACCCAAGACCATCCGGTAGGGACGCCCCCACGGATTCTCGTTGAGTCCCTCCAGGAGCTCTTCCCAGGACCGAGATCTGGCGTTTGCGATTGCAAGTTGCAACGCCTTTGTAGCCGCTCGGTAAGCCCCATAGAGACTGGCTGTCTCTTCTGCCGGAGCTCGCCTTCTCCTTCGGGCTCTAGTGTACTGGCGCCGGCACCGCAAACAGATCGCGCGGAGTCGCGCGATTTCTGCCGACCACCAGTACACTGCCCTGTGCTTGGGGCGACCGGTCCGGGGCATCGATGCATCGCAAATTTGCGTCATTGTGCCCCGGAACCAGTTTGCCTCCCTTTCAGGATCGGACGGAACCTCTTCGTCTCTTTCTGGCCATGCCGCGACGGTGGCGGCGGCTTCGAGCTTGTCTCGATCTAGCCGCTTGAGACACCACCGACGCGGGGGGCTGCCTTCTCGGCGGCTGGAACTTGCATCGGGTCGGCGAAGTGCGACATCGAATACGATGTGGCGGTGGTCAGAGAGCGTGACCACCTCCTCCGCGACCCGCCATCCCGAAAGCATACGCATTACATAGGGAGTCGCCCCACGTGAGATCCACGACCGACTCCCCCTGCCACCGTACGCATGTGCTTACGGACCCCCGATTCACTAGTCGGAGGTCCAGTCCAGCCGCCCACTCCTGTACGGTCTCTCCCTTCGGATCGTCCCGAGAGTTCCCCCACACCCTGGAATGGGCATTGAAGTCTCCCAAGACGATCAACGGACAAGGTATACATCCCCGGATGCAATCCGCCACCTTGTCCAAGTACTCCTCGTAGTCGGCGAGGGACTTGTTGGGAGAGACGTAGCAGCCCACTATGGCCAGGGAGCCCCATTGCACTGCAACGAAGCCCTGCCCCCTTCCCAATAGGGCGCAGGGTGGAGCTCCCTCTCCGCCCCCCCAGTAGATGGCTACGGAACCCGCATCGTCGCTGAACCACCGAGAGTGGTCGGGAACAATGTGGGGCTCCGCCAACACTGCAAGGGCAACGCGCCACTCCGCAATGGTCTGCATAAGCAGATGCTGAGCATTGCGGCAGTGGTTGAGGTTACCCTGGAGGACTTTTAGGGGCGGGAACATTAGGCCTCAACGACCTCCATGTCCGAAGCCGAGCTCGGTCCGGCAACTGGTGCCGCCGCGTCCGCCACGCGATTAGAAGCAAGAGGGGGTTGCTTATCCTTTCCCCTTCTTTTTTTTGGGGGCGGAGCGCACCTCCTCCCCAGTCTGTGGCCAGAAGGGCGCCCAAGGTCCGAACAAAGTGGACACTTCAGGGCCGATGCGTTGCACTGCTTCGCTATGTGCCCGATTTCGCCACAGGCGTAGCAGCGGGAACCTCGATTCACTCCGTTGGGGCACCTGCTACCAACGTGTCCCTTCTCGAGGCATCGGAAGCAGTGCATAGGCCTGGGCTCCAGCACGTCTACCCGTGCAGACCCCCAACCTACACGGACTCGCCCGATAGCCGCAATCTTGCGGACCGCTGTGACCGGACATCGAACCCAGCATGTCCCCATACTGGTGGGCGTTCGGCGGACTTCCCCGACTTTAATGTCCTCAAGAGAACAACCTCCTGCCTCGGCAATTGCGGTTGCTATCTCCGCAGGGCTAACGGCGTCGTCGAGGTCCCTGAGTCGCACGTCGCCCGTTTTAATTGGACGTCTGATGCGGACGTTCAAACCAGCGAGGACCTCGCGCATTTTGTCAGCTAGCTGGTCCGCCTTCGATCCACAATCAGGACCACTTACCTCCAGCAGAAGACCTCCGGTCACTGCCCGTTTTTGCCGGACGGCCTCAATGCCTAAATCCGACAGACGGATGTTGGATTTGGCGTCCTCCATTACTTTGGCGTATGTAATTGAGGAGCCTTCCGGCAATGTAACGGTGACTGCCGCAGACGTCGGGGCACGCAAGGCCTTTCTTTTATTTTTTCCCTGTTTTGATACAGGGGTTGGCCTTGTTGCGATTATGGACCGCTGCTGTATGGCCTTAGTTCTTTTAGGCCTCTTAGCTACGGCTGCCCATGAACTCGTTATACTGGGTGCCGCCAAGTGCGAGTCCGACGTGGGGATAGGAGGCAGATCTACCACCGATGGATGGGAAAGCCTCGTTATTTTCTTCGCTTTCCGCCGTTTGGGCTTCTGCGGCTGCGAAGACGGAGGTACTATCTTCTCCGTACCAGACGTAGGTGTTATTCCCAACGGAGGACAAATCGCTCTGTCGGGGAATAATTTGGCTTCAAAGGCCGCCAACTTCGTCTCCACAAGAGCTCCTATACGCTCCATGAGCCCTTCGTCTGTGTTTCTAATTGGAGTACCTGACGGCTTTTCCGACCGACTATTCGTCTGTTTACGGAGGAGATTCAACTCATCCGTAAGCTGTTCTAATTTTGTATTGAGGCTGGAGAGCTGTGAACGTAAATCAGCGTTTTCTTTCTCCAGCCTCACGACGCTATTGCCAGTTAAAGCTCTTCGCGCAACCAGCCTTGCAACGTTGTCACTGGGAGCTTTACCTGTCTGCGCTACTGTCCCGACAGTGTTGTTATTGAAGCTGTTCCTTCGCGAAAGCTCTTCGGTAGCAGCTTTTATGTTTCGCACTGCCAGCCTAATCCCTCGGACGAAGTTGCCTTTTAGATTACGGGAGCGGTCTGCTACATACTCAAGTGCTTGGAGGTTGGTGTCAATGTGAGCACCAAGTTCTTCGGTAGCTTGAGTCTGCATTTCCCGAGCCAGTTCCTCCGGGCCAGGTAGACTTTTCTTCGCCCTGGTGTTGGTCGTCGCTACGGAAGGATCAAGGAAGTCTTCTTCCATATCGACTTCAGTGCCAATGTCCTCCTCTTCTGTGGCTGTGGCAGAGACGGCCGTAAGTTTGGCAGCCACAATCTTCTCACTAGGAGGCTTGGCTTTTCTTTTACGTCGCGCCGTTCCTTCAGATGTGACGGATGTAAGAGACGCGAGCGATCCGTCTGACGCATCTCCGTCGCTCTCGCCGACAATACTAGCTGGCGCGTTTGTACGAGTAAAACGCCCACGCCTATCTCGTGCCGGTACCGCTGGTACCCCCGACACGACTCCTCCCTTTTCGTTTGGGTCCGTAGATGTTGATGGACACGCGGTTTGTGTAGGTTCTTTGGCATCACCGCGAAGCAGACACTTGCCCCCCCAGATACGATGGGGCAGCCCGAGCTTTGCCCGGGGGTGGACTCTCTGGCCTTGCCAGTACCACCCTGGGGTAATTTTTCATTTGTACCTGCTTTCATGATTTTTTTTTTTTTTTTTTTTTTTTGGTTTCTCCCCCCCCCCATACGCTAGCGACCAGGCTCCCCCTAGCCATTCATCCCATCGGCACGCAGGACCTTGGGATTGGGGTAATTTTTTATAGAGGTTTTCTTCCTCGCGGCCCGTAGGCCCCCGGTCCCTACTGGAATTACGGGTTGTCCGGCCGAGTGCACTTGGCACATCACCGCACATGTCGCGTCCCCTGTTCACTCTCAACGAAGAGTGATACGGGGAGCAACAAAAGCCTAGAAAGGCCCTCCATGTCGGGCTATATGCCCTTGACCGTTTCTCGTTTCCGAGGGTACGCCCACACCCAGCCAGTTTTGGTCCGCGACAGTTACCTGCTACCACCCATATCTGGGTGGCATTCCCCTATCCGCCACCTGGGGACGCGCCCGATGGGAGGACTGGCAACTCCACACGGGAACCTAACCTAACCTAACCTAACCTAACCTAACCTTTTTTTTTTTTTTTTTTTACCCTGGGGAATCGATTTATCGATACCTACCGTCACGGGGGTGACGATCGGTTATGTGGGACTCCTGGCCTGATAAGGACAGACTACCCACTAAACCCCAGCATTCGACGCCTGTGCGTTTCGACGGTTAGCTGCGGGAACGCGTTTGTATACATCCGCGACCAACCACGCATGTCCAAGAGGACCCTCCTAATTTTTGATTTTTGGGTCACTCCTTGTCCCTTTGTAGTCAGACGGTCAGACCCCCCGATCTGCCGTCTAGGGACTACTGGGCTTGTAGCTGACGAGCGTATTGGCGTCGTCGTCGCCCAAGGCGTCTTCTTCTCATCGGCTGTGATGCCGGATCGTCTTCGCGGGCACGTTCCGCCGTCTCCTTCTGCGTCATCACCGATTCGCAGTACAATAAAACGGCCTGCCAAGCCTCCTGACTCCCGATCATGGCCCTTGTGATGGCCGGTAGTGAAAGATCGGGACCTATCTCGATCATTAGCGTGAAGCGCTCACTACGCCACGCTGGACAGTCTTTTAGTGTGTGCTCGGCGGTATCTTCGCTACCGTCACAGTGGTGACACCTAGGCAGTGGTTCCCTGCCTGCGGTGAAGCAGAGATACCGACCGAATGTACCATGGCCAGACAGAATCTGCACGAGGCGGAACGTCAGCGTACCGTGGCGCCTGTCTACCCACTCCTTAAGGATGGGCGATATGGCAGCCACGGTACTCAGTCCCTGTCTCGGCTCAAGGAGTCTGGCCCTCCATCTTTGAAGCAGCCTCTGCTGCGCCTCCTGTCTCCAGTGGTCTACTTCCTGAACGGCCGCACCACCGTTCTGCTCGATCGCTCGCACACGTTGCGTATACACCTCCGCTAGGACCTCGGCGTCGAGGTCCCAGGGAGGGGTGCCCGCCAGAGCGCAGGCCGCTTCATGGGACACCGTTCGGTATCCGCGGATTACCCTCTGCGCCATGACTCTCTGCGCCCGGAAGAGCAAGGTCTTGTTGTGGGCGGAGAGGGTATCCGCCCAGACCGGTGCCCCATATAGCGCCATGGAGCGTATCACGCCAGTGTAAAGCCTTCGGCATGCTATGTCTGGTCCTCCTATGTTGGGGAGGAGTCTTCCGAGAGCATTGGCAGCGTTAACCAATTTTGGCGAAAGCCGCCGGAAGTGCTCCCGGAAGCTCCACCTGCCGTCTAATACGAGCCCTAAGTACCGCATGTGAGGGCTGAGACGTACGTCAGTTTCGCCGAGGCGGATGGTCGCTCCAGTTGGCGGCACCGCTCTAGGCCCGTGGAAACAGAGGGCCTCGGTCTTGTGTGGAGCCACTCTGAGTCCTAGCGCCTCAATTCGTCTAACGACGCGTTGGGCAGCAGTTTCCGCGATACTTATTGCCCGCTCGAAGGATCGTCCGCGGGCCACGACTAGGGTGTCGTCTGCGTAGCACAGCAGTTCGACCCCGTATTGTCGGCTGCCGCGCAAGGCCCAATCATAGCCGATGTTCCACAGGAGCGGTCCTAAGACCGACCCCTGCGGAACACCGCACACCATTCCTCTCCTATAGAGGCTACCGTCTCTCCCTATGTATAGAAACTCTCTGTCGGAGAGATAACTACGTATTAAACGCCTGATGTAGGCAGGTAGCTGGTGGTACCTCAGTGCCTCCTCTATGCAGCTGAAGGGCAGCGTGTTGAACGCGTTGGCGATGTCTAGCGAGACCGCCACCGCCACGCCACCCCCCGTCACTGCATTGTCCGATATGGCCTTCAAGCGGAGTATCGCTTCGATGGTCGAACGTCCTCGTCGAAAGCCGTATTGGCAGTCCGCCAAATTAGGACCCTCCGTGTCGAGGTGCTGGACGATGCGGGCCGCGAGAATACGCTCAAAGAGCTTCCCCGCCTCGTCCAGCAGCACAATGGGCCGATATGCCGAAGGCTGGTCTGCAGGCCGACCGTCCTTCATGAGAAGGACAAGTCTCCCAGCCCTCCAGCAAGAAGGGAACTGGCCAGACGTCAGGCTGGTGTTGAGGAGCCCGAGAAAGAAGTCTCCGAGCTCGTGCAGGGTGAGGGTGAGTATTCGCCCCGGAATCCCATCAGGCCCCGGTGCGGTGGACTTGCCACGGAGCTTAAGGGCCGCTACGCGTACCTCAACAGGTGTTATGGGAGGTACCTCTTCACCAGCTTCATCTTCCTCTCCCTCAACGGCGAAACCCTGGGCCATGACTGGAGGGGTGTGCTCCGGTGTGTTCGGGAACAAAGTCCCCACCACAGCGTCCAGCAAGTCCGGTTCCATGGTTTCCGTCAGTGGTTGCGTCTGGGAACGAAATTTCTTCCGAGCAACCCGATATGGACGGCCCCACGGGTCGTCGTCCAAGGCCTGAAGCATTTCTGCCCTACTCTGGGCCTTAGCGTCGTTGATAGCCAACTGCAGCGATCTCTTAGCGGCCAAGAAAACCTCATGCAACTGGGTCCCGATTTCACTCCAGCTTTCGTCCCGTATTCGTCGCCTACGATGATGCTGGTACTGGCGCCGCGCAGCCGAGCACTCCTCGCGAAGTTCGGATATGTGGGGTGACCACCAATACACAGCCCGTTTTGGAGGTGGACCTCGAGCACGAGGCATTGCCGCGTCGCAGATGCGCGTCATGGCGCCCCGGAGCTTTTCGGCACCCTCATTCGCCTCCGATATCTCCTCCGAGTCAAGGCACCATCCTTCGATGATGGCTGCCTCCAATGCCACTTCCTTGCTGAGCTTCGCCAGCGACCACCGCGGGAACACTGTTCGTCCCGCTGGCGAAGAGATTGTCAAGTCCAGTGAATCAGAGGCGGCGACCACAAATCGGACGTATTGATGGTCCGATAGGGTCTCCGTCTCCTCGTCCACGTGCCAGTCTTGGACACGCCGAGCGACAGTAGGGGTAGCGAATGATAAATCCACTATGGACCCACCCTGATGTCCCACGAACGTGTCCACGGAACCGCGATTGAGTAGAACCAAGCCACTGACGGCCGCCCACTCGACCACGTCAACTCCACGGTCGTCTGAGCTCGGACAGCCCCACGCCACGTGGTGTGCATTGAGGTCTCCGAGCACGATGACTTGGCCCGATGTTCTCCTCACTGCAGCCCCGAGTCTATCCAGTGTTGCCTCGAATTCAGCGTTCGAAAATCTTGGGGGAAGGTAGACACCAATGATGGTGGTTTGTCCCCATGAGGCAGTTACAAATCCTGGCCCCCTCTCCTTAACAGAAAGAGGAGTAAGAGAGTTCGCCGGAACTATTATTGCTACAGATCCCTCCGTGTCTCCAGCCCAGTTGGTCTGGTCAGGGACATAATAGGGATCCGCCACAACCACGACATCTAATGACCACTGCCGCATGCTCTGCAAAAGAAGGTCCTGCGCTGCAGTGCAGTGGTTAAGGTTGGTATGGAGGACGCTAATGGGACCGAATGTTAACCGGTCTCCATTGCGCCCTCCACGGACTGCGCCTGTTGGTTGTTGGGAGCCTGGGTCCTAAGGGCTCTTCTTCCTCGTTTGGGCACATAGCATTTGACGCCCCCAATTTGGTGCCCTGATGGTCGTCCTGCTTTAGCGCAGGCAGGGCAGTGTGGTTGGGCGGAGCACGTGGATGCCTTGTGCCCAGGCTGGCCACATCGGTAGCACAGGCCAGTGCGGTCGATCTTAATCGGGCACTGCCGGCCAGTGTGGCCCAGTTCAAGGCACCTGAAGCACTTGAAAGGCCTCTCCTCTATAAGGTGCACTCGAACCGAGCTCCAGCCGATCAGGACTCGGATACCACTCACGAGCACTTTTGCCGCCTCTATCGGGCACTGAACGGTGACGTGCCCGTTTCCATACGGCCCCATTCGTATTTCCCGGACACGAACATGCTCAGGTGCACACTTTCCTGTTTCCGCTACGGCGGCCAGGACGTCCTCCTTAGCCACTGAGTCGTCAAGGCCCGTCAGTCGCAGTTCAGCCATTTTGACGGGTCTAGCGATACGTACTTCCTGTGGCAGGATCTCTTTCAAACTGGCAGCTAGTTTATCGGCTTGGTCAGAGTTTCCTCCAAGCACCTCCAAGACTTTCGCACCAGTCATGGATGTCCTGAATTTGAGACCTCTCTCGATGCCCAGGTCTTTGAGCTTGATCCGCTCTCTCGCTTGTGCCAGGACATTGCTGTAAGTCAGGCCATCCTGAGATCCCTCTTCGGGCAGCGTGACCACGACCGCTGCCGTTTGCGTTGCGCTCAACTTTTTCTTCTTCGACTTCTTCGAGGCAGCCGTCTTGGTGGCTGTAAAAGATTGAATGGCCGCTTGTGGCTGGGGCGCTTTCTTTTTTCTACTCCTCTTCACTACAGTCGTCCAAACTTCCGGTCCCGACTGTGTCCGAGGCTCAGGAGCCGGTGCAGTCTGTGGGAGCGCCGACTTTGTCGATTTCGCCTGACTAGGGACGACTTTCTGGCCACCCTTTTTTGTCACAGAGGCTTTCTGCATAGCAGGACCTGCCTCTGGAGCCAGTACGTCCTTGGGTGTCTTGGTAGCCTTATTCGTCTGAACAGACTGACCCTTATGCGTTCCAGGCGGAGTCTGGTCCGCAGTTAGCACCTTCTTATTCTTGTCAGACGCAAGTGGTGGACGCACCCTCTGCTCCGGGAGAAGCCTGGTCTCAATCCCGGCGAGCTTCGCGTCCATCATGAAGCCCACGTCTAGAACCAGGGATGCACGGAACTCTTCAAGTTTGGAGTCCATTGAGGGAGGTGGCGCTTGAGTTCGCTCATTTTCCCACATTGCCTGCAGATGGGCAACCTTATTGTTGACCTCCTCGAGATCTTGTTTGAGGACCTGGTTTTCAGCCCTGAGGAGTAGCAACTCCTCTTGCTCCGTCCTCCTACTTAGGACAGTAAGCGCCTGTTCAATTATAGAAGTGCCAGTGTTGAGGGCGCGCACGGAAGTGCCTTTCAAATTTTTAGACTTACGGGCAACTTCTAAAATAAGGTGCACACCTTTCTTTACCTCTTTCATAAGGTCATCTCCGGAGAGCGACGCAATTGCGGAGCGACTCAGCTCAGCGTCCTTTATCTCCTGCTGCAGTTCAGCCTCCGTACACAGCTGTAGCTGTTCGCGCTGTTGGCGGTTCAATGCGGCCTTGGCCTGCGCCAGCGCAACGTACTCGCCCGTTGTCGGAGGGCGGCCTCTTTTTCTTGTGTTGGGGCGAGTCCCCTTAGCGCCACCACCATCATCAGATGTGTCGGGTCCTGAACGTTCCTTCCGCTTGACTCCCGCTGATGCCGACGTTACTGACATCAAAGAGGCCTGGGACTCACTTCGGGAAACGACAGAATACATCCCGTCGGAGTCTTCATTACCATCACCTATTGGGTTATTTTGCTCCTCAGAAGATATTGGCCTTAAAGGACTTTGGTCCCTACTACTGAGCTCCTTGTCGAGGCTACTATCGTAGCGTCGAAGCACGACACTGCATTCTTTGGTGACAATCTTTTGAGGAGTGCCAGATCGAAGCACTGAGTTAGTGCTGGTGTTACGCCTGTTCCTACGCCCCGTCTCAGGGCCAGCGTCTCGCCGCTCCGTCTCGGAGCCTACGTCATAGTTTGAGGTTTTTGCTTTTAAATTTTGCATTTAGTTCCCACGATCATAACGGACTTAGTTTCCACCAAAAGCAGAGCCGAATACTTTGGTGACCCTACATTTACCGACAGGCAGGTCGGGAGGTATGCCCGCCGGTGCGCCCAGCCAATCAAGGCAAGAAACGCTGTGGCTGTTCCTCGTACGGCCCTTGTTAGTGCCGGTCGTTGAGAAACAAACCACATACTCCCACCTTACCTCCTAATATTTACAAACTTAACCTAAAACTTAGAATTAATGGACTAGAAAGACTAGACGACAATGACGAAATACGTTCTATCTGTACAATTTACACGAACATAAAACTTAACCTACTATATACAAGTTATGTACAGACATATACATCAACGGCGTCAAACGCCACAAGCGTACCCGCTCACGCCAAAGTCCTGATAAGGACTGTTGTGTCGACGTGTCCGGTCAGCCTCGCCCCCCTAAACAGGAAGGCAAAGCAAATGACCTGGATATGACGACATGGCGACAGCCGCCACGTCTGGTCGGTCTCACTCACCCGGCGGGACAGAACCGCACATTAGGCAAGCGAGACAAAGTGCCAAGACGCAACGGCGGGACTCTTGGCCTACCCCCGCGCACATAAAGTGCCGCGAAGGCGTTTCCCAGGGTGCACCGCGTGGAGGTGGTCCCAATTCGCACCCCAACCTAACCTAACCTAACCTAACCTAACCTAACCTAACCTAACCTAACCTAACCCGAACCATACTAAACGTAGTCGAAACAATATTAGCTCCAACAAAAAAAAAAAAATTGCTATAAATTGCAATTTTTGAGCTACGCGAGTGGAAGTGTTGTGAAAAAGTGTTACAGTGTACATCGCACCAGGATTTACGTGGGCAACTCTGTATCTCGACCGGTTCACAAACAGGAGGCCCAAGACTTTGGTCAACAAAATCAACAGAAAGGTCAAAAAATATTCATGAAATAAAATCGCCCCCGGATAGCTGCTGCAAAGATCTGTCAAACGGTGAAAAAATCAGGACAATAGCTTTAAAAACAACAGAGCTACTAGCCTGCGAAAAATCACAAAATAACCTACAAAACCACGCGGTTTTTTAAGTACTTCGCGACCACGCGGTTACCACGTGCTTTTTGACAAGAGACGGCGACTCCGGAACGTTTCGTGGAGACTTCGCAGCCGGACCGAGGACTGCGCCGAGCCGCCAAATCACAGCTGACGACTGCACCGAGGGCTATCAGGTAAGCCCCGAGGGAACTCCTAAACCGCCAACCCCCAACCACTCGAGTTTGGACTCATTTGAGTCAGGACTCTGAGATCCTTGCATACATAAGACCCCCGACCCCCTTCGTCCTCGACCCCCCACACCTCTGTCGACCCCCCACACCTACCCTTCGACCCCCCGGCCCGCAACCAGTCCCCTTAAAACAAGACCCCCCATACCCCCTTTTTGTCAAACCTTCCCCATTGCTCCCCCACGGAAATACCCCCCTCCCCCTCGCCCCCCTCGAGGTTACCTCACCCCCGCGAGCTGTATCTCAGAGATCGGTCGAGATAGACCCCCCGAGTAAGGGCTTGTTGGAACCGGAAAACCAAGATCTTTCTTTTGGCTCCATCAGATTTGCGAAATTTCCACGTATACATTGGCTCACCCCTACACCAGGAAGAGCAAAACGCAGAACTCACAGCACATCATCACGGAGAATCTAGACTAGGTTCTCTTCTCGCGTGAAAATACTCCATCACACTGCAAGCAAGAAAAGACACAGCAAACATAAAATACATATATTATTATTATTTGGACTATAAATTAATACATAAGTTAATAAATAAGTATTATAAAAACCATTATGTCGGAAAACGTTGTTAAAATGTCGGAGGTGGAGACTGTTTCGTCTGCAGCACTATCCCAGAGCCCGCCGGCTGTACCAGCTAGGCCTCCGCGTTCGCTAAGGGAAAAAGTACTTACAAAGGCCAGCATAACCAAATCAGCGACTAGCGAAAGGTTGATGCAGCCGGAAACACAGTCCACCGCAGCGAAACGTTCGAAAGACACTGCCCCGACAAACTCTAAACAAAAATCGATCAAAAAGGCTTCATCAAACACCTCTGCCAATAGAACAAAACAATCCTATTGCTCCAAAAATAGCGACAGCACGGCACATTCTTCCGTTCCTGACCCGGCAGATATGGCCTATGAAAAGGTCACGAGCTGGAGGCAAAATGAAATCCCGCCGCTCCCAGTATTGTCGGACGAAGAGATGTCTGTCGCCTCTGTGCCGGAATCGATAACATCCGAGGTTCCGGAAAAAGGTAGACCCAGTCTGCTCATTAATTCCAGCAGGCGACTGGGTGTGGAGATGGACATGGCGACTAGAGAAGCCAACGAAATGTTACTAAGAGGAAAGGAAGCCTTGGAATTGGCGGGAAATATGAGGAGGGAATGCAAGCAGACAGCACTTGAATGCCTGCAGTCTCTCTATGAAATGGTCCTGGCCTTGTCGGACTCCAGGTCTAGGCATAAGCACAACCTGGAGAAGGAGCGATCGCGGAACGCACAAGAATTAGTGCGAGTGGAGCGCGCCCACAATCGAGCAATTACGGAGCTAATCAAGGAATTGGCTACGGAACTAAACCACGCCAGGACAGACATAAAAAGTTCACTCCAAGAATCAAAGGCGATCCGTGGCTGGCTTGATTTCGAGACGCAAGAACCATTCCGGAAAGCGAACGATATCCAGATAGCCATTCAAGGTCTCGAAAAGCGCATAGGGGCTATCCAAGAAAGCCTTAAGCACCACAATCAGGCTGAAAAGGGAGGCCTCTCTGAACACCATAGTTTGGACCTCACTAGTATAAAGTCTAGTGTAAATTCGCTCAAAGTCCAATTAGACGAAATGCGCAGAGGCCTTGAAAAAACAAAAGACAAGACCTCAGAGATATCGAACATCAGCCAAAAGACCTTGCTTAGGTTAGAGTCAACGCCAGCCTGCCCCTCCCCGGAGACTTACAACAAACTGGAGCAGGAAATGGTCGAGGTGAGGGAATCGCTGAGAGTTATCGACACTAACATAAAGTCGGGACTCTCTGCGATTTCCTCGTCGGACCCGAGTCATAGGCAACATTCCGATATAAGAGAATATATCCAGCCTGTTATTGAAAACATGGAAGCAATGTCGTCGGAGCTGAGAACGATCCGGGAGCAAAGGCTGCGGACACCATCACCAGCGGTCGCGAGCCTTGCAACAGAACTCGCACAAGCTGGAGAGGCAAAACCGAAGCCAATGCTCTCCTACGCTAGAGTGGCTGCAAACCCACCCCGACCAAAACCAAACCACACCCTTATTATCTCATCGACGGATCCCAAAAGCACCGGGGAAAACGTCATTGAGAAAATTAGAGAAGCTCTGGATACAAAAAAGACTGGAGCTAAGGTGGACCGGGTGCGAAAAGCCAGAAACCAGAAGGTCGTTCTCAGCTGCAGTTCAAAAGAGGACCTAAACCTTGTACAAAGTCGAGTTAAATCAGACAAAAATTTGAAAGTGGAGATCGCCAAAACCAATAACCCCTTAGCGGTGATCAGAGACGTGCTATCCTACCACACTGATGCCGAAATAGTTGAGAACATACTGGCGCAAAATAAACACCTCTTGCAGGATCTTGATATGAAGAGCTGTGCAATAAGAGTGAGATACAGGAAAAGGGCACGAAACCCACACGAATGTCACCCTGTGATAGAGCTATCTCCTCAAATGCACAAGCGCTTTATAGAGGAAGGTAAAATCTACATAGGCCTCCAAAGGAGACCTGTGATGGACCACTCCCCCCTAGTACAGTGCACAAAATGCTTGGGCTTTGGGCACACAAAAACCATCTGCCACGAGAAGAATGTCCTCTGCAGCCATTGCGGAGAGACGCACTCCTGGGAAAAATGCCCTAATAGACTGGGGGGAAAGCCTCCTACCTGCAAGAACTGCAAGACTGTATACGGCAAGAACGCGAACCTGGCACATAACGCTTTTAGTAGCGAATGCCAGGAAAAGCAAAAATGGGATGCCATAGCACGATCTCGAGTATCTTATTGCTAAGGGCAACTATGATAACTACAGCTCTTTTTCCACAAGGCCAGACAACCGAATTCTCTTCATACAAGCAAATCTGCAACGCTCCAAGGTGGCAACAGCGGAACTTCTTCAGGTAGCATCGGACAAGGGAGTATCGGTCGCTATTGTTCAGGAACCCTACGTGGGAAAGAACGGCGTAATCAAACAATATCCGGGTACTCAAATAATCCAATGCACCCTTAATAAGAAAAAACCAGTGAAAGCAGCAATAATCGTTTTCGGGAACAAGCTGGAGGTCATTCACGACCCGCAACTGGTTACCGAAACCGAGGCTGCGGTCCTCCTGGTCGCAGGGCACCTGAAGTTAGGATTAGTATCTGTCTACTTTGAAGGGGAGCAAGATATAGAACCCTACCTGAGACGAACCCAAGCAGCGTGTGCCAAGCTCAACACAAATAACATCATAGTGGCTGGAGACGTTAATGCTTGGAGTCAATGGTGGGGAAGCAGTATAGAGGATGTGAGAGGTGCAGCATACAATACCTTCCTGAATGAAATGGAGTTCCAGATCCTAAATACAGGCGACACACCAACGTTCGAAACTTACAGGAGAGGGAAAATCTGTTCGAGCATAGTTGATGTTACTGCGTGCAGTCTGCCTCTGCTCGGAAAAATAGAAGACTGGAGGGTGGACAGAAGTCTTATAACATCAGACCACAATGCTATTACCTTCACACTGCGCTTGGGGACTGCTCTCAAACAACTGCGATCCTCCACGACGCGCAAATATAACACCAGAAAGGCAAACTGGTCGGACTTCATAACTCACTTCAGATCTCTATTAACAGAAAGAGCTATAAATCCAACATCTGTAAGCGAAGTTAGAACATCAGAAGATCTGGAATCCATCACAATAGCCTACACAAACATTATCCAGGAATCTTGTGAAAAGACTATACCGGAGATTGGCACAAGGAAGGAAAATGCTGTACCCCCATGGTGGTCAAAGTCCCTCAACCAATTAAAAAGAGAAGTCCTTCGAAAAAAGAGGAGAATAAGAAATGCAGCACCCGGCCGAAGACAACTCGTCATTGACGAGTTTCTTGCTGCTAAGAACCAATACACTGCGAGAGTGAATGAGGCACAAACCGAAAGCTGGAAGGAGTTCTGCACGACACAAGAAAGAGAGAGCATGTGGGATAAAGTTTACAGAGTTATCCGAAAAACCTCAAAAAGACAAGAGGACATGCTTCTGAGAAACACCGAGGGCAATACCCTAACCCCAAAAGAATCGGCAGAACTCTTGGCTCACACATTCTATCCAAATGACCACGAAACAACAGACAAAGGGTGTCATAGGAAAGTACGGGAACTGACAGAGAATATATCAACAAACGACTTAGGTTTATCGAATGATGATCCACTGTTTGCAGAAGCGGAGCTGGATTTAGTGCTCAATACGCTAAATCCCTAAAAAAGCCCCTGGACCGGACGGGCTTACAGCTGACATCTGCTCCGCTGCCATTCTTAGCGACGTGGAGGTGTTCTTAGCGATAGCCAACAAGTGCCTAACGCTGGGGCACTTTCCAAACCAATGGAAGACTGCTCATGTGGTTATAATTCGAAAACCGGGGAAGGATGATTACACGCATCCTAAATCCTACAGACCCATAGGCCTCCTGTCGGTTCTCGGGAAGGTAGTGGAAAAGTTAATGGTGGGCCGTCTCCAGTGGCATATCCTCCCGACTCTCAATGAAAAGCAGTATGGGTTCATGCCGCAACGTGGCACTGAGGATGCCCTCTATGACCTGGTGGAACACGTTAAAGAGGGTATTAGAAGCAAAAAGATGGTCCTCTTAATTTCACTAGACATAGAGGGAGCTTTTGACAATGCGTGGTGGCCTGCAATAAAACTCCAACTCATAAGGAAAAAATGCCCTAAAAACCTCTACGAAATGGTTGGCTCATACCTCAGAAATCGGAAAGTCATGATCAATTACGCTAGAGCTTCATGTGAGAGAGAAACCACGAAAGGTTGTGTCCAGGGATCCATCGGAGGACCAACCTTCTGGAATGTTATCTTAGACTCTCTACTGTATCAACTTTCAGACAAAGGGGTATACTGTCAGGCATTCGCGGATGATGTTGTCCTGGTGTTCACGGGGCACTCAACGAGTGCTCTTGAGCGACAGGCCAATGCCACCCTGGAGACTGTGGTGGAATGGGGTGTCCGGAATAAGTTAAACTTTGCTGCGCATAAAACCAATGCCATGCTAGTTACAAAGAAACTTAAATATGACCTCCCAGACCTCCACATGTCTGGCAGAAGAATTAATCTCGTAGAGGAAATAAAACTACTAGGCCTCATTATTGACCGTAGACTCACCTTCAAAGCGCACGTAACGGCTGCATGTAAAAAGGCAGCTGACTTATACAAGCAGATAGCGTGCGCAGCGAAAGTGACCTGGGGCCTAAACGGTGAAATCACAAGGACAATCTATGTCGCAGTCGTTGAGCCCATGGTGATGTACGCCTCAAGTGTGTGGTCCTCTGCAACGGAGATGCAAATGATCAAAGATCAGCTAAACACGTTGCAGAGGGGCTTCGCACAGAAGATCTGTAGAGCGTACCGAACGGTCTCGCTCACTTCCGCACTAGTCATCTCAGGACTGCTCCCGTTAGACCTGAGAATACAGGAATCGTCCAGCTTATTTAAGACAAAAAAAAAGAAGTCGCTGGATTATCTACCACCTGGAAAAGAGCTCGAGCACCGAGTGGATCACCTGAGCCAAACTCATCCCTCAAGACTGATAACTGCTACGTATGAGCTCCTCGAAAACGTGGACCCAAAAACCATAGTTTCCCACCGAATAACCGGCCCTCAAATATATACCGACGGAAGTAAGATAGAGGGGAGGGTCGGGGCTGCCTTAACATGGTGGGAACAGGGCAGGGAATCCAGCTACGCCACCTACAGCTTGGACTCATCCTGCACGGTCTTCCAATCGGAGCTCTACGCACTTAACAGGGCGACTCAGCTGGTCAAATCTAGGACAGAACCTATTGTCAACATATTAAGCGACTCAAGATCTTCGCTCGATCTGCTGAGAAACCCAAAAGTGAGCCACCCCCTAATTAAAAACATCAAAGAAAACATAGGGGAGATCAGAGAGAAGGGAAGAGAAATACGACTGTTCTGGTTGAGGGCACATGTTGGAACGGCTGGGAATGAGAGGGCTGACGAGCTAGCGAAGGCGGCGGCGCTCGGGGACGTTGCAGCATTAGATTATGACAAAATCCCCCTCTCTTATGTCAAGAAAAAGATCAGAGAGGAATCTGTCCGCAAATGGCAGGACAGATACGAAACCTCCAGCACAGGGGCAGTCACAAAAAAATTCCTCCCGGATGTTGAAAAAGCATACCGAATAGTGAGGAAAACAAAGCTGACGCCCATTCAAGTGCAAGCATTGACAGGACATGGAGGGATAGCGGAGTACTTACACAGGTTCAAGTTGAAAGACAGCCCTGGCTGTGAGTGCGACCCTGAAGTCAATGAATCTGTGTGGCACGTGATCTTGGAGTGCCCCCGGTTTGAGTTGGCACGTCTGGACCTCGAATTCCAAATAAATAGAAAACTAGTTCAGTCTGACCTCCACAACATCATTAACGATGACGAAGAAAGATCACTTTTCTTAGCATTTGTGGAGTCCATCTTCCGTACTGCTGCCAAGCGAAACGGTTCGACCGCCTTAGCACCATCCACAGTGACTTACGATAGCACACACGCTTCCGTTTCGGACACTGTGGACACTCTGTCTGAAGAACCAAGACAGACCAGCGCCGTACACTTCACCGCAGAACACCAAATGCTTGAAATCGCGGAATGTGGAAAATCGGGACTCAGGATCCGTGGAGTAGCTCTCTTCATGGACAACAACTCAGAAAGACTCGGGATAAGCTTTTGTTTAGTAATGGGCCGAAACTATGTCAAGATCTCGCCTGGCCTCGCCGTTTTGCTGAACGGCAGTACATTCAAAGTGAGCATGAAGCGCAAAACATATGACGCGCTAATGGAGATTGAAATCGCCAATCACCGATGTCGACTAGTAAGGTCGAAAAACAAGACGATCTTACTATTCGCATGGAACGAAGAAAACACCCCGTTCGTTCAAGCATGCTCACTGCTCAAGAAGCTCGGAGAGGCACAGAATGACATGGTGGTCACACCCCGAATTATAAGTGTGGATGCTATGGTGGTCTTGCACGAAAAGGGTGAAGTCGCAGATCACATTGGTTGCATTAAAGCCTCAGAAAAACACGAGGTAGTCGTGTACGAGGACAGAGGAGAAAACCTAAGTTTCCTCAAAAAACACGACTCTGCAACGGCGAGCCCTGTTGATAGCTGGGGTCACCCTATAGCAAATTCGGAAACACAAAGCGGCTCAGAACGACTGCAGCTGAAAATAGCCGGGGAAAAGGCCGCGGCCCGTCAGAAAATAGCCGACAGCTCAAAACCAAGGAGCATGACAAGCGCTTTTCTACAAACAGCAAGCGCTGCGGTTCAGAACTTACCCGTGATAGCAAAGAAAAAGATAGGAAGTATAAGACAGGCAGAAAGGCAGATGACTGCCATCAAAAACTTCTTAAGAGAGCCTCCCAAGGACCGATTACCGAAACCCACCCACTCGAGAGCCTATACGGGACGAGTCAGCCCGCCGGATCTTCGCCCAGTGGTGGAGCCTAAGGACCACATCATCAACGCCTTCCTCGAATTTAAAGAATTCACAAAAGCAACGCTCGAAAACAATCTCACTACATGTAGGAATATCCTACAAGCCTACCGTCTCGGCAGTGAGAACTTGTTAAGGGCGAGGCTCGAGGAGGCTGAGGCTGCCATTTACGACAACAGAGCATCCACCATCTTGAGAGGTGAAATGAATCACCATATGGCGGCCTATAGTGGGACAGCTGGCTTCATAGCTCTGGACGCGGAGGAGACGGAACGACGAGGGAAAATAACATTCAATACTCCTCCCAACGACCCCATAGTAGTCACCGCCCGGTGCACCAAGGTGATGCTGGAAGATAGGATCCTGAATATGGCGGAAACCATTTTGGATCCTGTTAATTCCGGGGAGCCATGGGACACATGGACGGTACCAAAAATAAAATGGATCAACGGAGTACCCGGATGTGGCAAAACGACGTGGGTGGTAAGCCACTTCGATTGGGGAACGGACCTGGTGGTCACCACAACAACCGAAGCAGCAAAAGACTTGAGGGCGAAACTAGCCAATAGAGTAGGTGCCGACGCTAAAACCAAAGTGCGCACAATGGCCTCCATTCTAGTTAACGGGCTAAGAGAGTCCGACAGGAGTCGGTGTAAAAGACTCATCATCGACGAGGCTCTCATGAACCACTTTGGCGCAATAGTGATGGCGTCAAGGCTAAGTGGAGCCAAGGAGATACTGCTTATCGGTGACATAAACCAACTTCCCTTCATCGACCGCGAAAATCTTTTCGAAATGCGATATACTCGCCCAAACCTCGTGACCACAATAAGTCAGGAGCTCCTGTGTACGCACCGGAACCCGATGGATGTGGCGTATGCACTTAACGAAATATATAGTGGCATATACTCATCCAGAAACCAAGTCCACTCTCTGAAGAGGGAGAGGTACACAGGAAAGCAAATACCTAATAACCTCCAGAATACACTCTACCTGGTTTTCACCCAGGCAGAAAAGGAATCCCTTATCAGCCAAGGGTACGGGTCGGGAACAGGGTCGAAATTGCTCACCGTACATGAGGCCCAAGGTCTCACATACGAAAGAGTGATAATAATACGAACAACGGCGAGTAAACTAAAACTACATGACAGCGTCCAGCATGCTGTGGTGGCAGTGTCAAGACACACAGTCAGTTGTGTATACTACACGGACGACTGTGACGACGCAACTGGCAGGCTAATTCAGCAAGCAATGGCTGCATCAACAGCAAAGATAAAAGAGTACATCCTCAAAATGGCAATCCGAAACAGGGACCACTCAGTCGTGGAGAATCTAACATCAGAAATTGGGGCAACTAGCATAGTGCTATAGAAATAACATTCCCGAGGCAGTCTCCACGGCTAGAATAACTGTTTCCTTAAATTTTTGAAAATGTAATAGTTACAAACAATGTTATTTAAGAAACTAACCGAAAGAATTATAATAATATTTAACATTAAAATATGTATAAGTAAGGAGTACAATAAGTAATACGTATGAATAAGTAAAAAAAAACTTTTTGTAAAAATTAACAAGGGCACGGACACTAAGTCTGTGGAAATTTAAATAAACTCCCATCGAGGGTGGTGTAACTCTCGGTGGAAAACATAAAAAAAAAAAAAAAAACCTAACTTAACCTAACCTAACCTAACCTAACCTTTTTTTTTTTTTTTTTTTTTACATGGGGAA
The DNA here is from genome assembly GCA_019845155.1 of Luehdorfia chinensis. Lineage (NCBI taxonomy): Eukaryota > Metazoa > Arthropoda > Insecta > Lepidoptera > Papilionidae > Luehdorfia > Luehdorfia chinensis. The sequence continues at coordinate 17,955 of JAHVAK010000565.1, read as the reverse complement.
ATGCCTAACGCATACCCGCCTTCACGGGGGGAAGGACGGGTTATGTCGGACTTGCACCGACTAAAACCCCATGATGTTCCGCCTTCGCCGCATGTTGGCAGGGCCACGGGAACGCTCACGCACACATCCGCGACCCCACCGGCGCTGGCCGCCTAACATCGGCGGCCCCTTCTCGGGAGAGGACAGCTCCTCCCCACTCCCCTTCCCTGCAAGGCGCGCCGGAACACAGGACGCGCCTTCCAGCACGGCCCCCTTTGTAACCTAACCTAACCTAACCTAACCAAAAAAAAAACCATACTAAACGTAGTCGAAACAATATTAGCTCCAACAAAAAAATTGCTATAAATTGCAATTTTTGAGCTACGCGAGTGGAAGTGTTGTGAAAAAGTGTTACAGTGTACATCGCACCAGGATTTACGTGGGCAACTCTGTATCTCGACCGGTTCACAAACAGGAGGCCCAAGACTTTGGTCAACAAAATCAACAGAAAGGTCAAAAAATATTCATGAAATAAAATCGCCCCCGGATAGCTGCTGCAAAGATCTGTCAAACGGTGAAAAAATCAGGACAATAGCTTTAAAAACAACAGAGCTACTAGCCTGCGAAAAATCACAAAATAACCTCCAAAACCACGCGGTTTTTTAAGTACTTCGCGACCACGCGGTTACCACGTGCTTTTTGACAAGAGACGGCGACTCCGGAACGTTTCGTGGAGACTTCGCAGCCGGACCGAGGATTGCGCCGAGTCGCCAAATCACAGCTGACGACTGCACCGAGGGCTATCAGGTAAGCCCCGAGGGAACTCCTAAACCGCCAACCCCCAACCACTCGAGTTTGGACTCATTTGAGTCAGGACTCTGAGATCCTTGCATACATAAGACCCCCGACCCCCTTCGTCCTCGACCCCCCACACCTCTGTCGACCCCCCCACACCTACCCTTCGACCCCCCGGCCCGCAACCAGTCCCCTTAAAACAAGACCCCCCATACCCCCCTTTTTGTCAAACCTTCCCCATTGCTCCCCCACGGAAATACCCCCTCCCTCTCGCCCCCCTCGAGGTTACCTCACCCCCGCAAGCTGTATCTCAGAGATCGGTCGAGATAGACCCCCCGAGTAAGGGCTTGTTGGAACCGGAAAACCAAGATCTTTCTTTTGGCTCCATCAGATTTGCGAAATTTCCACGTATACATTGGCTCACCCCTACACCAGGAAGAGCAAAACGCAGAACTCACAGCACATCATCACGGAGAATCTAGACTAGGTTCTCTTCTCGCGTGAAAATACTCCATCACACTGCAAGCAAGAAAAGACACAGCAAACATAAAATACATATATTATTATTATTTGGACTATAAATTAATACATAAGTTAATAAATAAGTATTATAAAAACCATTATGTCGGAAAACGTTGTTAAAACGTCGGAGGTGGAGACTGTTTCGTCTGCAGCACTATCCCAGAGCCCGCCGGCTGTACCAGCTAGGCCTCCGCGTTCGCTAAGGGAAAAAGTACTTACAAAGGCCAGCATAACCAAATCAGCGACTAGCGAAAGGTTGATGCAGCCGGAAACACAGTCCACCGCAGCGAAACGTTCGAAAGACACTGCCCCGACAAACTCTAAACAAAAATCGATCAAAAAGGCTTCATCAAACACCTCTGCCAATAGAACAAAACAATCCTATTGCTCCAAAAATAGCGACAGCACGGCACATTCTTCCGTTCCTGACCCGGCAGATATGGCCTATGAAAAGGTCACGAGCTGGAGGCAAAATGAAATCCCGCCGCTCCCAGTATTGTCGGACGAAGAGATGTCTGTCGCCTCTGTGCCGGAATCGATAACATCCGAGGTTCCGGAAAAAGGTAGACCCAGTCTGCTCATTAATTCCAGCAGGCGACTGGGTGTGGAGATGGACATGGCGACTAGAGAAGCCAACGAAATGTTACTAAGAGGAAAGGAAGCCTTGGAATTGGCGGGAAATATGAGGAGGGAATGCAAGCAGACAGCACTTGAATGCCTGCAGTCTCTCTATGAAATGGTCCTGGCCTTGTCGGACTCCAGGTCTAGGCATAAGCACAACCTGGAGAAGGAGCGATCGCGGAACGCACAAGAATTAGTGCGAGTGGAGCGCGCCCACAATCGAGCAATTACGGAGCTAATCAAGGAATTGGCTACGGAACTAAACCACGCCAGGACCGACATAAAAAGTTCACTCCAAGAATCAAAGGCGATCCGTGGCTGGCTTGATTTCGAGACGCAAGAACCATTCCGGAAAGCGAACGATATCCAGATAGCCATTCAAGGTCTCGAAAAGCGCATAGGGGCTATCCAAGAAAGCCTAAGCACCACAATCAGGCTGAAAAGGGAGGCCTCTCTGAACACCATAGTTTGGACCTCACTAGTATAAAGTCTAGTGTAAATTCGCTCAAAGTCCAATTAGACGAAATGCGCAGAGGCCTTGAAAAAACAAAAGACAAGACCTCAGAGATATCGAACATCAGCCAAAAGACCTTGCTTAGGTTAGAGTCAACGCCAGCCTGCCCCTCCCCGGAGACTTACAACAAACTGGAGCAGGAAATGGTCGAGGTGAGGGAATCGCTGAGAGTTATCGACACTAACATAAAGTCGGGACTCTCTGCGATTTCCTCGTCGGACCCGAGTCATAGGCAACATTCCGATATAAGAGAATATATCCAGCCTGTTATTGAAAACATGGAAGCAATGTCGTCGGAGCTGAGAACGATCCGGGAGCAAAGGCTGCGGACACCATCACCAGCGGTCGCGAGCCTTGCAACAGAACTCGCACAAGCTGGAGAGGCAAAACCGAAGCCAATGCTCTCCTACGCTAGAGTGGCTGCAAACCCACCCCGACCAAAACCAAACCACACCCTTATTATCTCATCGACGGATCCCAAAAGCACCGGGGAAAACGTCATTGAGAAAATTAGAGAAGCTCTGGATACAAAAAAGACTGGAGCTAAGGTGGACTGGGTGCGAAAAGCCAGAAACCAGAAGGTCGTTCTCAGCTGCAGTTCAAAAGAGGACCTAAACCTTGTACAAAGTCGAGTTAAATCAGACAAAAATTTGAAAGTGGAGATCGCCAAAACCAATAACCCCTTAGCGGTGATCAGAGACGTGCTATCCTACCACACTGATGCCGAAATACTTGAGAACATACTGGCGCAAAATAAACACCTCTTGCAGGATCTTGATATGAAGAGCTGTGCAATAAGAGTGAGATACAGGAAAAGGGCACGAAACCCACACGAATGTCACCCTGTGATAGAGCTATCTCCTCAAATGCACAAGCGCTTTATAGAGGAAGGTAAAATCTACATAGGCCTCCAAAGGAGACCTGTGATGGACCACTCCCCCCTAGTACAGTGCACAAACTGCTTGGGCTTTGGGCACACAAAAACCATCTGCCACGAGAAGAATGTCCTCTGCAGCCATTGCGGAGAGACGCACTCCTGGGAAAAATGCCCTAATAGACTGGGGGGAAAGCCTCCTACCTGCAAGAACTGCAAGACTGTATACGGCAAGAACGCGAACCTGGCACATAACGCTTTTAGTAGCGAATGCCAGGAAAAGCAAAAATGGGATGCCATAGCACGATCTCGAGTATCTTATTGCTAAGGGCAACTATGATAACTACAGCTCTTTTTCCACAAGGCCAGACAACCGAATTCTCTTCATACAAGCAAATCTGCAACGCTCCAAGGTGGCAACAGCGGAACTTCTTCAGGTAGCATCGGACAAGGGAGTATCGGTCGCTATTGTTCAGGAACCCTACGTGGGAAAGAACGGCGTAATCAAACAATATCCGGGTACTCAAATAATCCAATGCACCCTTAATAAGAAAAAACCAGTGAAAGCAGCAATAATCGTTTTCGGGAACAAGCTGGAGGTCATTCACGACCCGCAACTGGTTACCGAAACCGAGGCTGCGGTCCTCCTGGTCGCAGGGCACCTGAAGTTAGGATTAGTATCTGTCTACTTTGAAGGGGAGCAAGATATAGAAACCCTACCTGAGACGAACCCAAGCAGCGTGTGCCAAGCTCAACACAAATAACATCATAGTGGCTGGAGACGTTAATGCTTGGAGTCAATGGTGGGGAAGCAGTATAGAGGATGTGAGAGGTGCAGCATACAATACCTTCCTGAATGAAATGGAGTTCCAGATCCTAAATACAGGCGACACACCAACGTTCGAAACTTACAGGAGAGGGAAAATCTGTTCGAGCATAGTTGATGTTACTGCGTGCAGTCTGCCTCTGCTCGGAAAAATAGAAGACTGGAGGGTGGACAGAAGTCTTATAACATCAGACCACAATGCTATTACCTTCACACTGCGCTTGGGGACTGCTCTCAAACAACTGCGATCCTCCACGACGCGCAAATATAACACCAGAAAGGCAAACTGGTCGGACTTCATAACTCACTTCAGATCTCTATTAACAGAAAGAGCTATAAATCCAACATCTGTAAGCGAAGTTAGAACATCAGAAGATCTGGAATCCATCACAATAGCCTACACAAACATTATCCAGGAATCTTGTGAAAAGACTATACCGGAGATTGGCACAAGGAAGGAAAATGCTGTACCCCCATGGTGGTCAAAGTCCCTCAACCAATTAAAAAGAGAAGTCCTTCGAAAAAAGAGGAGAATAGAAATGCAGCACCCGGCCGAAGACAACTCGTCATTGACGAGTTTCTTGCTGCTAAGAACCAATACACTGCGAGAGTGAATGAGGCACAAACCGAAAGCTGGAAGGAGTTCTGCACGACACAAGAAAGAGAGAGCAGGTGGGATAAAGTTTACAGAGTTATCCGAAAAACCTCAAAAAGACAAGAGGACATGCTTCTGAGAAAACACCGAGGGCAATACCCTAACCCCAAAAGAATCGGCAGAACTCTTGGCTCACACATTCGATCCAAATGACCACGAAACAACAGACAAAGGGTGTCATAGGAAAGTACGGGAACTGACAGAGAATATATCAACAAACGACTTAGGTTTATCGAATGATGATCCACTGTTTGCAGAAGCGGAGCTGGATTTAGTGCTCAATACGCTAAACCCTAAAAAAGGCCCCTGGACCGGACGGGCCTTACAGCTGACAATCTGCTCCGCTGCCATTCTTAGCGACGTGGAGGTGGTTCTTAGCGATAGCCAACAAGTGCCTAACGCTGGGGCACTTTTCCAAACCAATGGAAGACTGCTCATGTGGTTATAATTCGAAAACCGGGGAAGGATGATTACACACGCATCCTAAATCCTACAGACCCATAGGCCTCCTGTCGGTTCTCGGGAAGGTAGTGGAAAAAGTTAATGGTGGGCCGTCTCCAGTGGCATATCCTCCCGACTCTCAATGAAAAGCAGTATGGGTTCATGCCGCAACGTGGCACTGAGGATGCCCTCTATGACCTGGTGGAACACGTTAAAGAGGGTATTAGAAGCAAAAAGATGGTCCTCTTAATTTCACTAGACATAGAGGGAGCTTTTGACAATGCGTGGTGGCCTGCAATAAAACTCCAACTCATAAGGAAAAAATGCCCTAAAAACCTCTACGAAATGGTTGGCTCATACCTCAGAAATCGGAAAGTCATGATCAATTACGCTAGAGCTTCATGTGAGAGAGAAACCACGAAAGGTTGTGTCCAGGGATCCATCGGAGGACCAACCTTCTGGAATGTTATCTTAGACTCTCTACTGTATCAACTTTCAGACAAAGGGGTATACTGTCAGGCATTCGCGGATGATGTTGTCCTGGTGTTCACGGGGCACTCAACGAGTGCTCTTGAGCGACAGGCCAATGCCACCCTGGAGACTGTGGTGGAATGGGGTGTCCGGAATAAGTTAAACTTTGCTGCGCATAAAACCAATGCCATGCTAGTTACAAAGAAACTTAAATATGACCTCCCAGACCTCCACATGTCTGGCAGAAGAATTAATCTCGTAGAGGAAATAAAACTACTAGGCCTCATTATTGACCGTAGACTCACCTTCAAAGCGCACGTAACGGCTGCATGTAAAAAGGCAGCTGACTTATACAAGCAGATAGCGTGCGCAGCGAAAGTGACCTGGGGCCTAAACGGTGAAATCACAAGGACAATCTATGTCGCAGTCAGTTGAGCCCATGGTGATGTACGCCTCAAGTGTGTGGTCCTCTGCAACGGAGATGCAAATGATCAAAGATCAGCTAAACACGTTGCAGAGGGGCTTCGCACAGAAGATCTGTAGAGCGTACCGAACGGTCTCGCTCACTTCCGCACTAGTCATCTCAGGACTGCTCCCGTTAGACCTGAGAATACAGGAATCGTCCAGCTTATTTAAGACAAAAAAAAAAGAAGTCGCTGGATTATCTACCACCTGGAAAAGAGCTCGAGCACCGAGTGGATCACCTGAGCCAAACTCATCCCTCAAGACTGATAACTGCTACGTATGAGCTCCTCGAAAACGTGGACCCAAAAACCATAGTTTCCCACCGAATAACCGGCCCTCAAATATATACCGACGGAAGTAAGATAGAGGGGAGGGTCGGGGCTGCCTTAACATGGTGGGAACAGGGCAGGGAATCCAGCTACGCCACCTACAGCTTGGACTCATCCTGCACGGTCTTCCAATCGGAGCTCTACGCACTTAACAGGGCGACTCAGCTGGTCAAATCTAGGACAGAACCTATTGTCAACATATTAAGCGACTCAAGATCTTCGCTCGATCTGCTGAGAAACCCAAAAGTGAGCCACCCCCTAATTAAAAACATCAAAGAAAACATAGGGGAGATCAGAGAGAAGGGAAGAGAAATACGACTGTTCTGGTTGAGGGCACATGTTGGAACGGCTGGGAATGAGAGGGCTGACGAGCTAGCGAAGGCGGCGGCGCTCGGGGACGTTGCAGCATTAGATTATGACAAAATCCCCCTCTCTTATGTCAAGAAAAAGATCAGAGAGGAATCTGTCCGCAAATGGCAGGACAGATACGAAACCTCCAGCACAGGGGCAGTCACAAAAAAATTCCTCCCGGATGTTGAAAAAGCATACCGAATAGTGAGGAAAACAAAGCTGACGCCCATTCAAGTGCAAGCATTGACAGGACATGGAGGGATAGCGGAGTACTTACACAGGTTCAAGTTGAAAGACAGCCCTGGCTGTGAGTGCGACCCTGAAGTCAATGAATCTGTGTGGCACGTGATCTTGGAGTGCCCCCGGTTTGAGTTGGCACGTCTGGACCTCGAATTCCAAATAAATAGAAAACTAGTTCAGTCTGACCTCCACAACATCATTAACGATGACGAAGAAAGATCACTTTTCTTAGCATTTGTGGAGTCCATCTTCCGTACTGCTGCCAAGCGAAACGGTTCGACCGCCTTAGCACCATCCACAGTGACTTACGATAGCACACACGCTTCCGTTTCGGACACTGTGGACACTCTGTCTGAAGAACCAAGACAGACCAGCGCCGTACACTTCACCGCAGAACACCAAATGCTTGAAATCGCGGAATGTGGAAAATCGGGACTCAGGATCCGTGGAGTAGCTCTCTTCATGGACAACAACTCAGAAAGACTCGGGATAAGCTTTTGTTTAGTAATGGGCCGAAACTATGTCAAGATCTCGCCTGGCCTCGCCGTTTTGCTGAACGGCAGTACATTCAAAGTGAGCATGAAGCGCAAAACATATGACGCGCTAATGGAGATTGAAATCGCCAATCACCGATGTCGACTAGTAAGGTCGAAAAACAAGACGATCTTACTATTCGCATGGAACGAAGAAAACACCCCGTTCGTTCAAGCATGCTCACTGCTCAAGAAGCTCGGAGAGGCACAGAATGACATGGTGGTCACACCCCGAATTATAAGTGTGGATGCTATGGTGGTCTTGCACGAAAAGGGTGAAGTCGCAGATCACATTGGTTGCATTAAAGCCTCAGAAAAACACGAGGTAGTCGTGTACGAGGACAGAGGAGAAAACCTAAGTTTCCTCAAAAAACACGACTCTGCAACGGCGAGCCCTGTTGATAGCTGGGGTCACCCTATAGCAAATTCGGAAACACAAAGCGGCTCAGAACGACTGCAGCTGAAAATAGCCGGGGAAAAGGCCGCGGCCCGTCAGAAAATAGCCGACAGCTCAAAACCAAGGAGCATGACAAGCGCTTTTCTACAAACAGCAAGCGCTGCGGTTCAGAACTTACCCGTGATAGCAAAGAAAAAGATAGGAAGTATAAGACAGGCAGAAAGGCAGATGACTGCCATCAAAAACTTCTTAAGAGAGCCTCCCAAGGACCGATTACCGAAACCCACCCACTCGAGAGCCTATACGGGACGAGTCAGCCCGCCGGATCTTCGCCCAGTGGTGGAGCCTAAGGACCACATCATCAACGCCTTCCTCGAATTTAAAGAATTCACAAAAGCAACGCTCGAAAACAATCTCACTACATGTAGGAATATCCTACAAGCCTACCGTCTCGGCAGTGAGAACTTGTTAAGGGCGAGGCTCGAGGAGGCTGAGGCTGCCATTTACGACAACAGAGCATCCACCATCTTGAGAGGTGAAATGAATCACCATATGGCGGCCTATAGTGGGACAGCTGGCTTCATAGCTCTGGACGCGGAGGAGACGGAACGACGAGGGAAAATAACATTCAATACTCCTCCCAACGACCCCATAGTAGTCACCGCCCGGTGCACCAAGGTGATGCTGGAAGATAGGATCCTGAATATGGCGGAAACCATTTTGGATCCTGTTAATTCCGGGGAGCCATGGGACACATGGACGGTACCAAAAATAAAATGGATCAACGGAGTACCCGGATGTGGCAAAACGACGTGGGTGGTAAGCCACTTCGATTGGGGAACGGACCTGGTGGTCACCACAACAACCGAAGCAGCAAAAGACTTGAGGGCGAAACTAGCCAATAGAGTAGGTGCCGACGCTAAAACCAAAGTGCGCACAATGGCCTCCATTCTAGTTAACGGGCTAAGAGAGTCTGACAGGAGTCGGTGTAAAAGACTCATCATCGACGAGGCTCTCATGAACCACTTTGGCGCAATAGTGATGGCGTCAAGGCTAAGTGGAGCCAAGGAGATACTGCTTATCGGTGACATAAACCAACTTCCCTTCATCGACCGCGAAAATCTTTTCGAAATGCGATATACTCGCCCAAACCTCGTGACCACAATAAGTCAGGAGCTCCTGTGTACGCACCGGAACCCGATGGATGTGGCGTATGCACTTAACGAAATATATAGTGGCATATACTCATCCAGAAACCAAGTCCACTCTCTGAAGAGGGAGAGGTACACAGGAAAGCAAATACCTAATAACCTCCAGAATACACTCTACCTGGTTTTCACCCAGGCAGAAAAGGAATCCCTTATCAGCCAAGGGTACGGGTCGGGAACAGGGTCGAAATTGCTCACCGTACATGAGGCCCAAGGTCTCACATACGAAAGAGTGATAATAATACGAACAACGGCGAGTAAACTAAAACTACATGACAGCGTCCAGCATGCTGTGGTGGCAGTGTCAAGACACACAGTCAGTTGTGTATACTACACGGACGACTGTGACGACGCAACTGGCAGGCTAATTCAGCAAGCAATGGCTGCATCAACAGCAAAGATAAAAGAGTACATCCTCAAAATGGCAATCCGAAACAGGGACCACTCAGTCGTGGAGAATCTAACATCAGAAATTGGGGGCAACTAGCATAGTGCTATAGAAATAACATTCCCGAGGCAGTCTCCACGGCTAGAATAACTGTTTCCTTAAATTTTGAAAATGTAATAGTTACAAACAATGTTATTTAAGAAACTTACCAAAAGAATAATAATAATATTTAACATTAAAATATGTATAAGTAAGGAGTACAATAAGTAATACGTAGGAATAAGTAAAAAACTTTTTGTAAAAATTAACAAGGGCACGGACACTAAGTCTGTGGAAATTTAATAAACTCCCATCGAGGGTGGTGTAACTCTCGGTGGAAAACATAAAAAAAAAAAAAAAACCTAACCTAACACTTTTTTTTTTTTTGGTTTTTTTTTTTTTTTTTTTTTTTTTTTTTTTTTTTTTTTTTTTTTTTTTTTTTACATGGGGAAAATGCCTAACGCATACCCGCCTTCACGGGGGGGAAGGACGGGTTATGTCGGACTTGCACCGACTAAAACCCCATGATGTTCCGCCATCGCCGCATGTTGGCAGGCGCACGGGAACGCTCACTCACACATCCGCGACCCCACCGGCGCTGGCCGCCCTAACATCGGCGGCCCCTTCAGGAGAGGACCAGCTCCTCCCCACTCCTACTTCCCCAGCAAGGCGCGCCGGGAACACAGGACGCGCCTTCCAGCACGGCCCCCTTTGTGCGCGCAACGACCCCCCCCCGAGTCCGCCCACGCGGAGGCCACGGGGCCAGGAGACTTGCACTCGAAAGCACCAGTCCTTCCTGGCCCCGGCAGCGGATCTGGTCTGTGGCTCCGCCGCCAACCACGTTACGGCCGCGGAAGGATAGGGAGAGAGGCAAACGACACACCAACACTCCTCTCCCTCCGCGGCCCCACCACCGCCGCATCTACGGTGCGGCCCGCCAAAGTCGCGGGGGACAGGGAGAGAGGCAACGCAACACCTACACTCCTCTTCCCCCGCGACTCCACCTCGGCTGCGACAGGGCAGGTGTGATCAGTGTCGACTCACTCCTCCCCCCAGCAGTCCACCATTACCGCATCGACGGTACGGCCCCGCCAGAGTCGCGGAGGATAGGAGAGAGGCAACGATACACTACACTCCTCTTCCTCCGCGACTCCACCTCGGCTGCGGAGGGCAGGCGTACTGCTCCCCCCAGCAGTCCTCCTATTCGCGTCCGGAAGTGGGCTTGCGTAGCCCACTCGGAGCGACCTCCTCGGGTCAGCCCGTCGCCACAGGCCGACCATGTGGGCTCCTCTTAGCTCACCGTGGGTGACCAAGCCACGGTTACTAAGCCCCCCCGCCACGACAAGGCGAGAACCCATTGGGGGGGGGGGAACCTAACCTAACCTAACCTAACCTAACCTAACCTAAGCTCTCTTTATGGACACTAATGTGGAAGACTCGGAATAAGCTTCTATGCTGCAATAGGCCCGGAATTTCGTAAAGATATCACCCGGCCTCGCAACCTTGCTTAATGGGAGCACATTTAGAACGAGCATGAGGCGCAAAAAAAATATGACGCGCTGGCAGAGGTAGAAGTCGCCAACCAACTATGTCGTTTAGTAAGATTAAAGAATAAGACGATTTTACTGTTCTCATGGAACCTAGAAAAACACCCCGTTCGCCCAAGCATGTGCGTTCTAAATGAGCTCGGAAAGAAAGAAGAGGGAACTGTAGTCGCTCCCCGCATTATTAGTGTGGACGCCATGGTGGTTCTACACGACAAAGGCGATACTGCAGACCGCATTGGGTGCGTTAAAAGGCCTCCTCAAAACCACGAGGTAGTCGTATATGAGGACAGAGGCGAAAACCTAAGCTTCCTCATAAAATACGACGTATTAACAGCGAGAGGCCCCATTGACAGCTGGGGTTACCCTATACCCAATCCGAGATCAGTAAGCGGCTCGGAGAGACTGCAGTTAAAAACGGCCCGGAAAGAGCCTTAACTCGGCAACAGACCATCGAAGCCCGAAATCCAAGAGCATGATCAGTACCTTGCTCGCCACGCTGAGTGCTGCAGCACAAAGCATACCCGCAGTATCAAAATAAAAGCAATACATCCCAAAACACTCGCGAGCAAAAGATGAGCGAAGCGCCTAAAACTAAAACCACTACGGGCAGAGCCGCTCCGCCAATCTTCGACCTGTAGCAGGACCCAAAGGAACCACATTATATAACGCCTTCCTCGAGTTCAAAGCACTGAAAAAAGCAACTATAGAAGTAAACTCTCTGCTTGTAGACATATCCTACAAACTTTTCAACTGGGCAGTGAGGATTTGCTTAAGGTGCTGCTTGAGGAGGCTGAAGCCGCCATATATGACAACAATACATCGACAGTCCTCCGAGGTAAAATCAACCACCATATGGCGGCGTACAGTGGAACTGTTGGTTTCGTGGCGCTGGATGAAGAGGAAACGGAGCGGATAGGAAAATTGAAATTTAAAAACGCCTCAAAAATGACCCAATAGTAGTCACTGCCCGGTGCACTAGGGTGATGCTGGACGACAGGATCCTGAATATGGCAGAAGCCATCTCAGAGACTGGAGACGCCGGAGCACCCTGGAACACCTGGGTGGTACCAAAAATTAAATGGGTGAACGGAGTTCCTGGATGCGGCAAAACTACGTGGGTAGTAAGCAATTTCGACATGGGGAAGGATTTGGTAATCACCACAACAACAGAAGCAGCAAAAGATCTAAAAGAAAAACTAGCCAACCGCATCGGCGCCGACGCCACGACAAAAGTGCGCACTATGGCCTCACTGCTTGTGAATGGTATAAGAGAGTCCGACAAGGGTCGATGTACAAGACTCATTATCGACGAGGCTCTCATGAACCATTTTGGAGCTATAGTGATGGCATCACAACTGTGCGGGGCAAAAGAAATGCTGCTTATTGGTGACATCAACCAACTTCCCTACATCGATAGGGAGAATCTTTTTACGATGCAGTACGCTCGGCCAAACCTGGTAACCACAATCAACCAGGAGCTTCTGTGTACACACCGGAATCCAATGGATGTAGCATATGCCCTGGGAGAGATCTACAGCGGCATTTACTCTTCTAAACCTCTGGTGCACTCTCTGAAAAGGGAGACGTATACAGGAGCACTCATACCAAGCACCCTCCCAGATACACTATACCTCGTCTTTACACAGGCAGAGAAGCAATCCCTGACCAGCATGGGATACGGGTCGGGTGCAGGATCACGGCTGTTAACAGTACATGAGTCCCAAGGACTCACGTACGACAATGTCATAATTATAAAAACTGTAACAGAAAAGCTGAAGCTGTATGAAAGTGTCCAGCATGCTGTGGTGGCAGTGTCCAGACACAAAGTTAGGTGCACCTACTATGCGGACGACTGTAACGATGCAACAGGAAGCCTGATTCAGCGAGCTATGGCTGCATCGACAAACAAAATAAAGGACTACAATTTAAAAATGGCTATACGTAACAGGGACACAGCGGTCGTGGAAAACCTGACATTGGTAGGATTTAGTCAATAAGAAACAATAATAAGCAGAAAATGTATACAAAGAATATAAAAAAATAAAAAAAAAAAAAAATATATATATATATATTATTAAAAAAAAAATATTAAATAACAAAAAAAAAATGTAAAAAAAAAGAAGGAAAGCAACAAAAAAAAAATTAATAATAAAAAAAAAGTAAAAAAAAAAGAGTAAGGCAGCATGTCTTTATATTTAAGCAAATAATTCACTGTCTTAGAAGTAAGAACCAATCCAGTAATATAAAAGATTGCATGCAGTGAATGGAGTAATAATAATAAACAGAGAAAATAAAAGAAAAGAAAGTTAAAAAAGGCACGGACGATCAGTCTGTGGAGAAATAGTTTTATTTATAAAAAAAAAAAACCTAACGTAACCAACCTAACCTAACCTTTTTTTTTTTTTTTTTTTTGTACGTGGGGAAATCCTACATGGACATACATACCCCTCTGTCGCGGGGGCAACAAAGGGGTTATGCCGGACTCCTACCGGCTAAAACCCCACGGTGTCCTCTTGTCGCTAGTCGTTGGGACTACGGGAACGCTTTCGCACACTACCGCAGTCCCGACAGCGTTGGCTCAAATTATGAGCCCTTCATTGTGTGGGTGGAGCTGGAGCCCTCCACCCGTTCTTCGTGTAGGGGCGCGCGGGAACACCGCGTGCGCCTCCTCGAGGCTTTTGCATAAGCGGTGGACCACCCCCGAGTCCGCCGCCTAGACCTCTGTTATGGGGGACGGAGGAAGGCTTGATAGGCCCTTCTCCTGCGCCCGGCTCTCTGGCTGCGGATTGGGACTGTAGCGTTCCGCTCTCTCCCTCTCGCAGCCTCCTTCTGCGACATGACCTTTTCGCAGAAGGTTACACCGGCACTCCACGACCTCTCATGCTTACCATGGCCCTAACTAAGGCTGGCAACGAGAGGTCGTCCCCGGCAGGACAGGACAGGACCGGACGTACAGCCTCGACAGTCCTGCTGCCAGCCCCAGGATGGGCCAGCCGCTCCTTCCACTTAAGCATCATGGACTGTCGAGCGTGGAACTTCCTCATTTCCCACTCTCTTGGGATGGGATGTTGCACTTGCAGCCGAAGTTCTGAGCGCCACCGATAAGTTGACGCTAAGAACTCCGCCTCCAAATCCCAAGGAGGGGAACCCGCGAGTGCGCACGCTGCCTCATGAGAGATGGTGCGGTAACCTCGTATGACCCCGACGGCCATCGCTCTCTGAGGTCTCCTCAGAAAAACAATGGTTTTCTCCGTCAGGGCCTCCGCCCACACAGGTGCCCCATATAGGGCCAGGACGCACACCCCAGATATAGGCGGCGGGGGGTACTCGAGTCCGGCCCCCCGAGGTTGGGAAGGAGCCCGCTTTAAAGCGGCTGCCGTCCTCATTAGTCGAGGAGCCAGACGAGGTAACATGTTCACGGAAGTCCCAGAGGCTATCGAGGATGAGTCCAAGGTATTTAATTTTGGACCCCACCTCGATTCGGACGTCACCGACAACGATGTGAGACCCTGCTGAGGTGCCTTCCGAGGCTTATGGAACAAATAGCCTCGGACTTGTTCAGCGCCACCTCGAGACCCAACATCGTTATTCTGCGACACCTGTGCCACAGACTCGGTGGCCAGACGGGCAGCCTCCTCATACGTGTCCCCCCGGGCGTGACCAATGCTGTCGTCAGCGTACCATGTCCCATTCGCGCCCGGGGGAAGATCGCACCCGCAATACCCAGTCGTACGATGTTCCACAGAAGCGTGACCAAGGACCGACCCCCTGTGGGACACCGCACGACCATTGCCCCTCTTTAATATTCCGCCCTCCCCGCCCAGGGTAGCAGATGTACCTTTCGGAGAGGTAGTCCCCGACGATTCGGTTGAGATAGGGAGGCACTTTGTGAAATTTAAGTGGCCTCCTTGATGCACGGCCAGGGCAGGGTATTAAAGGCATTGGCAATGTCTAGGACACCGCCCAACAGCACCCCGCCCTGTCTCACTGTCTCGTCCGAGTGGGCCTTGACGCGATTTATTGCAATCAATGTCGAAAGACCCACTCGGAAGCCGAATTGATGGTCCGATAGGTCGGGGCCCACCTCTTCCGAGGTGCCCGATGAGGCGACTAGCAATGATTCGCTCGAAGAGCTTGTCTACCTCATCGAGCAACACTATTGGGCGGTAAGCGGAAGGGGAGTCCGCGGGGGCGCCCTTCCTTCTGAGGAGGATGAGCCTGCCCGTCCTTCCACTGTGCAGGAAACCGGCCCGTCTCCAGACAGGCGTCGAATAGCCTTCGGAGCCGGTCCCCTAGCACTTCGAGAGCCAAGACCCAGGCGCGACCAGGAATGCCGTCAGGTCCCGGGGACCCTTATTGGCCTTATTTTTGGCCCTGAGCCTTTGAATGGCGACGCCGAGCTCCGCATGCGAAACTCGCGGCACCCCGGTGTCGAGCCTCTGCTCTTCTTGCAGAGCGTCATTTCGGGCGCTGGCTGCTTGCTCGACTTGGGAACAGATCTGCTACCACGTTTTCCAGCAGCTGTGTGGTTGGATACTCTCCGTAAGAGGAGGCGCCCAGGGGCGGATTTTTTCCCTCACCATCTTATATGGGCGCCCCCACGGATCACGGCTTAGAGTCCCCAGGAGCTCCTCTCTCGAGCGGATCTTGGCTTCTCTGATGGACAGCTGTAGGGCTTTAATAAGCTCCCTATACGCCTCGTACAGCTGTCCATCTATTGCATCGTCTCGGAACCGCCTTCTGCGATGTCTGGTGTACTGGCGTCTCGCCCTCACACATTTGACGCGCAAGTCTGCATCTCGCGGGACCACCAGTACACCTGACGCCTGGGAGGTCGTGATTTGGCCCGGGGCATGCTTGAGTCGCAGATATGCGTCATGGTGTCCCGGAACCAATTGGCTTCTTCGTCTACCTCCACAAGCCCAGTGGGAGGAGTCAACCACGTATAGACGATGGAGGCCTCCTTCAGCGCGTCCCTGTCGAGACCTCGCACCGCCCATCTCATAGCTGATGTTTGAGTGCACCTTCTCAAAGGGCGACTGGTGTCCGGGACTTCTGAAGATGGAGACGTCGAACCTTATATAAAGATGGTCCGACAACGTCTCCACATCCGCCAGAACCTTCCAACCTCGGACGAGGCGCGCAATGACAGGGGAAGCGAACGAAACGTCCACGATGGAGCCCCCGTGCCTTCGCACGCATGTGTTGACCGACCCCTGGTTGAGAACTATGAGACCAGTCAACGTCGCCCAATCCTCCAGAGCCTCGCCGCGCGCATCAGTCACAGGGGATCCCCAGGCCGAAGATTTGGCATTGAGGTCTCCTGCAACAATAACTGGACGAGGTAGGGTTTGCCCAATGAGGGCCCCCAGCACGCCCAGATACGTCTCGAACTCGGCGAGGCATCGGTTTGGAGAGAAGTACACTCCGATGAGAACAGTGTCCCTCCACTGGATCGCCACGTACCCCTTGCCTCTCGCAACTACGGTTTGGGAAAGGGCACTAGCAGTTCCGGACAATACAATGGCCACCAAGCCATCGATATCCCCTACCCAATTATGGCTTGGGGGAATAAAGTACGGCTCGGCGACCACCGCTACATCAATCAACCACTGCCCCATGCTCTGCAGGAGTAAATCTTGAGCGCCGGCGCAGTGGTTCACATTTGCTTGGAGGAGACGATGATTAGCCATTGGACTGCTTTACCGTCATCGCTTCCTCCTTCCCGGCTTGTTTAGCCAGAGTCCTTGCGGCCACTTTTTTGACATAATTCGTCTTTGGTGGGGAGCACTTCTTACTCCCAAGCACGTGGTCGGCTGGTTTGTTCGCGGCTGCACAGAGTGTACACCGTGGAGCAGCTGTGCATTCTGCTGCTTTGTGGCCGAGTTGACCACAGCGGTAGCAGACTCCGCTACGATCCGCTTCTGCGGTGCATTGTGCCCTCACGTGTCCACTCTGAAGGCACCTATAGCACCGCATCGGCCTGGGTTGCAGACGCGTGACCTGTGCTGAAACCCAACCAACCAAGATTCGGCCCCCTTCCTCTACCTTCCTGGCTGCGGCCACCGGGCAGCGCACCCACAGGGTACCAGTTCCCTTGGGTGAGCGGCGGATTTCTCCCGCTTTCACAGCCTCTAGCGGGCAACCTCCTCGTTTGGTAACGGCAGTGATTACCTCTTCCGCAGTTACTGAATCATCCAGGCCAGAGACTCGCAAATCCGCACATTTCATTGGCCTGGAGATCTTTGCCACATTATCCGGCAGAGACTCCCTGAGTTTTTGCGCTAGCGAGTCCGCCTTGTCACCACTTGTTACACCTGGCACCTCCAAAATTCGAGCTCCGGTAGCCGCGTGGCGGTACCGCAGAGATTCGATACCAAGGCCTGAGAGATCAATTTTCTCTCTGGCCTCTGCTAGGACCTTTGCGTAAGTAAGCCCTCGCTCCTCGGCTCCGGGCAACAGAGTAATAACTACAGCCGCGGATCGAGGAGGGCGCAACTTTATCGCCGCAGGTCGGCTCACATTCTTGGAGGTAGCTTTATTCTTAGCAGTCGCTTGTGGCACGGCTTTCTTCCTGCCACCCTTCTTCACCACCGTAGACCAGCCCTCTTCGAAGGACACTTGTTTCGACAGCGAGGGAGGAGTAGCCACCTGTTTGGGAATTGTCGAGGCGTTTCCTTTCTTTTCCTTCTTCTTATTCTTCTTCTGAGATTTTTCTACACCTTCAGAAGGGCCATCATTTGGCAGTTGCTTTGAGCTA
>JAHVAK010000562.1:0-65355 GCA_019845155.1 Luehdorfia chinensis | reverse complement strand
AAAGTGTAGCGATATACTTCTCGAGGGCACGCCAAAACCCGCTAGACGAATTCATACAATCGGAAACAATCAACTAGGCACGATCACCCTGTTCGGACGCTCTATTCCCTGGGAAAAGAGCGTCAAATACCTCGGGGTCACGTTAGACGCAGCGATGTCGTTCGCTGCACACATAAAAAACGTTCGAAATAGAGCGGCTTTTATCTCAAGTCGACTATATCCACTAACTTGCTCTTCAAGCAAAATGTGCTTAAGACACAAACTTCGCCTCTATAAGACTTGCATAAGACCCGTAATGGCCTATGCTTGCGTCGCTTTCGCTCACGCGACGGGCAATCAATTAAAGAAGTTACAGAGCGTTCAAAATCGATTCTTGCGAACTGCCACCGGAGCCGGTTGGTACCAACGCAACGTAGATCTTCACAGCGACTGTGAAATGCTCTTAATCTCTGAACACTTCAGAGCATTATCACGGCGGTTTTTCGAAAAAGCCGCGGTTCATCCAAACCCACTGGTGGTTAAAGCAGAAAATTACCGACCAGATAGAAACGCGACCCAACGCAAACGTCGCCCGCGAAACGTGCTAGACGACACGGATGTCTCAGCACTCCCTGACCACGATACGGTCAGTCACGATCCAGGCTACACTGTACACACAGTTAATAGCTTTAATATAACACGCACCACGACGCGCGACCGCCGTAGAGAGCGGCGCGCAGCAGTCGACAATCACACCGCGTACACACGATACACCCGTGTTCCAGGGCGGTTCTCACCGCCCAGAGTTACCGACACACAAGTCGACAGTCCGAATGGAGGCCCGCAGCCTCCCTCGGACGGTCATTAGACGACTTAAAATCGTATTGAGATATTCTAAATCGCGCAAGCACACAGCGAACGCGATACAGTCCGAATTTCGAGGTTTTTGTAGGAGTTTATTTATTTATTTATGTTTGGGTCAAACCAAACCTGGCACGCGGGCCCCTGGCCCGTGAGCACAGTATCCGATGAAGCTGTAAAAGCCAAAAAAGGCTAACAGCAATTACATCACCGAAATTATATATACTTTCAACCCACTTGCAAGTATTTCTTTGCCCGTACAATGGCGCCGGACTTTGAAGCGCAGCTCAGGTTTTAAAACCTGGTACTGGTACCAACCCTATTACAGATGCTGAGACGTCAGTTCTTAAGTCTCATTTGCCCACTGCCCAGTAATAATACTAGCTATCAGTGCCCTTCAAATCGAAACACAATAACGTTTGCTTGGTACTGCTTGACGGCAAAATAACTGGCACTGCTGTGGTATCTACCTAGACGAATCTCTGCATATCCATATATAATAGCTTCAAAATGTTTTTGCAATTAACTAAGTAGAAATTGCTCAAACCATATCAAGTATCCATTTGTTTAAAAGTATATTCGTAAATGAGTAAGCACCATCACAGTTTTTCTTGTTTCGGTTACATTTAAATTAACTCTTGCGTAAAGTAGAAAAATATCTTAATATTACTGAATACACGTTCCAAAACGTTGAAAAAACTACGTAAGGGTAATATGTTGCCTGCAGTTTGCGTAAATTATACGCTTCAAGTGTCAAACGCTAAAGTTAAAGAGATATGGCAGGCATTATTTACATATCCTATTCGATCGTAAGAAAACGATAAATTGTGCTAACGCCTATTTACAATACCGAGACGTTACTCCAATACATCTATAAGTAAAAAAGTATAACATGTTATTTACGGTATCAAATATGTTAACAGACTAACATAATGTTGCATTATTATCATCAGCCAGTAAACAATTTATTGTTAAACATAGACTTCCCCACTTATAGGGAAGTTTGCAGTAATTACCATATTTGGCAGTTTGTATAACTTCCGATTAAAGTATAAGTCTTGTCAACAGAATAGGATAGATATAGCAACGTAAATGTACGAGCAAACACGAATACTCTCGTAACGCTTAAGCGAAAAGATCGGAAAAATGTTCAAATGCACTATTAAAGCCACGGGGACAAAAATGATACATCCTAACCTAGAACTCAGTCGGGATTCGGACTCAGAACCCACGACTCTGTGTTCTAACCACTAAGTCAAGACGGCATTACGTTAGAAGTAATTATAGGATGTTAAATAATTTGCAGTTTATAAACATGGACCATACCTTAAAGCCCAATTCTAAATAAACAATGAAATTATGAACCAGCCTGTATTTAAGGTGTTAATGTAAAACTTACGTCAACAACAACAAAAACAGTGAAAGTCTAGGAGCCGAAATTGTTCTTGCATAAAAGTAGTAAATGAAAAAGCACCCATCCTTTGGCCTTTGAGCGCAGTATGAACTAACAAACCTTGCTATAATACAGCACCACTTTTGTGACGTTCAGCCGTGCCTTTGTTTAAAACGACACGTCGCATCAAATCGCCTTTGTCACCCGCCCCGGACTTGTCGTTATCTCACTTCACGACTACGTTATACGAGTTTCGATAATAAAAATAAACTCTGTAACGAAAGCGAACAATTATTTTATAGTTGGCCTTTTCAGTTTATAAATACAGATTTAAAAATGTACATTAACTCATCCGAAAATGTTATATAATGTATTTAACAGTAGGATTTTTTTCTTAATTTTGGCTACCACATGCTAGAAGTGGTTACCAAGCCAATATTCAATATTCTGTATTGGATTTTTAGTAAAAGGATAAGGATCTTTGCCTTATCAAATACACTGTGAAAGTATTTTAATAATGTTGTCTTTAAAAAATCGTCAATACACGGAAGAATGTTTTTAGCTTTTAAAACGGAATACGAAGGATTTCAAACATATAACCTTCAGAGGCGTTAGTCTTCAATGCCCATGGTTCGAAGTCACTTGGAATACACCTCCGTCGTTAGGAGCCAGTACTACATTGTAC
The DNA here is from genome assembly GCA_019845155.1 of Luehdorfia chinensis. Classification (NCBI taxonomy): domain Eukaryota; kingdom Metazoa; phylum Arthropoda; class Insecta; order Lepidoptera; family Papilionidae; genus Luehdorfia; species Luehdorfia chinensis. The sequence continues at coordinate 62,437 of JAHVAK010000562.1, read as the reverse complement.
ACTCGCAACGCATCGAAAGAATTCAGCGTACATTCAGACGTAATTTAGCGTTTTGTCTCAAGGCATTTCTCACCGATGCAGCTATGAACGACGTCTAACTTTTTTAAAGATGCAATCACTATGCCATCGTCGAAAATTGCACATACTGATTTTTTTGCCTAAAGTCTTAAATAATTGTTGGAATTGCGCGGATCTTTTGAATAATGTCGAGCTAGCAGTGCCACGCAGAGTACCCCGAATTTCCTATTGCCAAGACTTTTAACATTCCATCAGTAAGGACTAACCTCGGCTTAAATTCTCCGGAGGTAAAAATGTGTAATGAGTACAACATACTCGTACTAAACAGTAAAAAAAAACTAATATAGACATATTTCACAACTCATTACACATCTTCAAATAAGGTACTGGAATAATTTGCATAATTTTTCTCTCCAAGACTAAGTTATTTATATATATAATTTGTAATGCACATTTCTACTCCTTGTCGTTAGTTTTGTACATTTTTAAAGTACTTATTAGTCACGTTTTTGAATGTTGAACACGCCTATTATAGGTGCACATGTCAAGATAATGTACTGTATTTTCTATGTTATTGTCTATTTTGTTGTGTATTTATGTTCACTGTTGGCGTCTTATTTAATAATTGAAATAAAATAAGCACGTTTTTCTAGTTCGCAACTTACTAAATTAGCATGCCTATTTAATCTAAAATCTACCTATTTATCCGGAAGTATAGAAGCTTCCTACATTCTCATAAATTAAGAGGCCTGTGCGCCTGTAGGTGTTGTGCAGTGTGAAATTTATAGGCTGTATATTTACTATTTATCATCATTATTGTTCATCAAAAACTACTGAATGAATGAACGTAAAAACTAAAATAATGTATTTTGCACAGAGTATAACTATGAAATAATAAATATAAGAAATCATTATATGAAACTAAGTTTCACCGTATCCGTCTCGGAAGCTTCTTGAATTCCATGGAGCTAATTGATTTATTTTAGGACGGCTTATAGACAAATAACAAAGTAATTATAAAAATTGCTACATTACAGCCTCCATATATTCACTAAATCTTACATAATTTTAATATTATAAATGAGCAAATTTTTATGTTTGGTCAATCGCGCTCAAACGGTTGAACGGTTATGTCGTAGATACAAAATAAGTTTGTTTTTATAGCACTTTGAAGTTACGGCGTGGTTTTGAGACTATATCAAGGTATACCTAAAATAACCCATATCGTTCTAAGATATTTATATACGCCCTGAAAAGAAGGTAGGTAACAATGTTATATAAAAGCGATTTACCACAAACTCATCACGATATCATCAAAAATACAAGACCTTCAAAATTTGGAATACATATTATTTTCCCAACATAAACACTCACCAACGGATTACACAAGCAACATTCACTCTTAAATGTGTAAACAGGCTGGTGCTGTTTTTCTCTATACAGACTTTAACATAACAAAAACTTCCGTGACAAGCCGGGCCGGGCCGGGCCTGCCCTGTCCAATTACACTATCACAAATCTATACCAAATCGCAAAATACTGAGGTACACTATTTTTTTTATAAAACAAAGAAAATACTAAAGTAGCTTCTGTATCACTGCTACTTTTAAATTAACTTCTTTCAAAGTAGAATACATAGAATGTTTTCTGTGATAAAAGACTCACCAATTAATATGATTTTGTAGGCCTGCGGGCGACGTTCACTAGCGAATACCTTGTTTAAAAAAAAACAGTTACTTGCCACTGTGCCTGCCCTCATACACCTACGTCTATCCTTTATGAAAAGGTGTGTTTTGCACCTCTGATTAAGGAATGCCTCGTTGTTTGTAAATTCAACATACGTCTTTCATTGCATTCCACTTTTCTTCAGAACGTATTGTTTCTTTGGAGACGGTATACTGAGTTCGGTTTTATCACGGACTCTTACCCCATTCTACCATAAATGAAATCGGTCCAGTAGTCCTTTTTTTAATTTTCACCACATTCATATATTCACAATCAAAATATTAAACGACTTTATTACACAATGTTATGTCATCGCAGTTTCTAATATCAATTAACGTCATACTTGCAATTGTTGTCTCTTTGTGGAATTCTATTGTTTACTATTAGATTATATCACCACTTACACTCATTCTGCAAATATTTATTCATATGAATTAATTGATAATATTTATTACAATTATATTATTAGAATTATTTTAATTATACGAGTATTAATTATATATAGAATTATGATTGGACAATTTATGTTAGATATGATTTCGTTAAACACCAAAGTGGACGGAGATTCTAATTTTAGAGAGCGCATTATTCAACATGGCTTAATGCTTTTTGGTATTACTGCAAATAAACCCAAAATAAAGATAACGTCAACTAGCACGTGTACTATGATCTAGAATTATGTGAAATTGTATTAATATTGCTCGGTTTGAAAGATGGCGGAGGGGCCGAAACCTTTATTATGTGTAACCAGCGCAAGCGCCCCCGAGATAGCTGGGATCTTTAATTTTACGAAATGTGCCTCAAAATACTTAGTGGAATAAAGTTGTTTTGTGAATATTCAAACACTACCATTTCCTTACGTCATTTCTCCAGGGGTTTAGATCTGACCACAATATTACACTAAAAATATTCTATCCGATCCCACGAAGCCGTTAAAATCATTTTACCTCCGTCTTAAGTTTTTTGCACTAACAACGGTGAGAAATTATAAATATAATCGTCGAAGCAAATACGCGAGAACCACGCCACCAATCTTCATGTTTCCTTGTATGGTGTTCTCATAACTTTATGACACTAATGAAGTAAATTTTAGTCAACATAACAAAATTTATTTGTTATATCATTAACAATACACTGAAGGCTTCAAAAGAATTACGGATATTGATTAAATTATATGTATATTTTTAAAATAAAATAAACTATTCAAATCTACGAGTACATATTTAAACGGAAAAAAGCATGACAGCACATTATCACAATCTAAGGTCTTCACCAGAAAACGGTTGTTAAAAAATGTAAGCCGTAACGCAACAAGAAATAAAGATAAATTACATATGCATTTTTAAATTCTAAAGAGTACTAGCCTATTCTATGGTTTTTAATAAAAAACACATTCAGCCTCATGAGCGCAACGGGGAGGCGGTATTTACGACACATGGAGCGATCGCGAGCGCCCGCCAGTCAGCGCGGGATCACAAATACAACTATATCTTCAACTACATAAACGGTGATCTGAATTTGAACAAACCGCGTTACTAGGCGACAAATACAAAGGCGACATCGATTTTACGGATCGCCGACTGTATCGCTATAGAAGAAAAATAACTGCATAGATAATATGATGAAGTGAAGAATAAGAAGATAGTGAATTAGTGGTTGAAATTCGACAGCTATTAATTATTTTTAAGTTTGAACGTTATTGAAGTTTGAGTAATTATTATTGGCAACATTTGAAAATTCTTTGGCGACAATCTCCTCTGGTCGACTGTTAGACAACAGACTATTATGTGTTTGACATTGGCGGTATGAACAGAAACAGACGTCAGACTATTATGTGATTTACATTGACAATATGAACGTAAATAATTAATGTTTTATTTTATTCAATTCAATGCAGCTTAATAGCTTTCTCGCTTCAACCATACCAACTTTTAACTATGCCAAATCTCAAACTCCTTCGTGCGCGCAATAATATGCGTATAATAATTTATATAATTTATAAAAAGGGGCATAAAGTTTTCTCTTCGCGTATGCGATATTAATAACTATAAAAAAATGTTTAGTTTGGATTACTCAAAGTGGTCAAATTATTATATGCGAAAAAAGAAGTTAAGTAAATAAATTCATATGAATAGGTCATTAATCACCATTGCAAGGACCACAGACGGTTAGTTAACTAAGGATTGTATGTTTAATTTAAATTGGATCTTTTGACAATTTTATTTAAATAATTTATAAAACCATTAAAAATGTAAAAAAGCGTGAATCGAGTAGTAAGTTAATGGTCAGTCGGTACCGGTAGACTAGTCGCTTAAAAAACCCGGCTACGAGCGAGGTTTGTGAGTAAATGATAAGGTAACATTCCGTAAGTATTCTCAATGTCTTTCTTTAATTTTTTTATCTAAGATCATCGATCGTCTTCACAGATTTTCTTGTTACCGAAAAAAGTTTTGAATTTTTATTTCAATAACTATTTTTACTAGTATTCGTACCAGGTTTAATAGTAGTAGGAGATATTTTGCATTGGAAGTTTGAAAATGTAACTTTTTAAACTGCACGCGGACATTATTGATTATAATTTATGATAGACTTAGAAAGCAAATAGCTCGTGACTGAAGGTTATAAAATTAAGAGATAAATACATTTTGGTTGCTTTTAAGGAGGCCTATCTAAACACGGTGACGGTATTTAGATTTGTCAATAGGGTAATTGAAAAAAAAATCGAAGAATATCAATATCATCTTAACATGGTTTATTATTGGCTACGGAACCCTAAAAATTATTTAATAAAAAAATCCGTTTTCCACGAAGCAGCTCCAAACCAGGCTAATGCGAATTTTAGAGTTTTATGATTTTCTTATGGACCCCATCATCAGAACTCGACCAATTTTTTATGGGAGCACCACTACGAAAGCCCCTTCTAATAAAAAAAAGAATCATTAAAATAGGTTGCTAACAACGTTGTGCTCGAACATACATAAAAAAATATGTATGATGCAGACGAATTGTATAACTTTGATCCCGCATAATAATTTCTGCTCAGGTACTCTTCTCCTCCAAAACCACTGGATTAATTTGAATGACATTTTCACTGTTGATTAGCTTGGTTTTTCGACAATATTTTAAATTAAAACTATGCCAACTCATAAAATAACTTAATTATACACAAGCGAAACAGCACCTCGTCTAGTATGTAACCTTCTTTCTAACTAGCTAGTTACTTGATAGGATAGCTGTTATAAGAACATCTCTCGCACCTATACAATCCACGTTATACATGCTCGAGTAACTTTGAAACATGACATAACTGGAAATGGCGTCCAGTGAGTAAAAAATAGTGGAATGCGATGGAACGGGCGCACATCTCGCGTGCCAATGCGATTATAATTGGAGGAATTACCACGGAAACCAAAACACTGCATACTGCGACGCACACGGCAACAAGCGCTGCCATTCACACCCACTCTACTGCTGTCGCGGTCCGACATGGCAACTTTAACACTCACATACATAAATATATGCTACTACTGACATTTACTCATTACCCCACAATTATCTTTATCACCATTCACTAAGGTCGAAAATTTGATATAGCATTATCACACGATATGTCTCCTGAAATGCGACCGTCGCTGACAAGATCAGGAAACTTTATCGTCAGCTTACCGCCAATCGATGAGATAAATAACGGACATACAAGAGATTGATTTTGATAGCTGATATCAAAATCAAGCATCTTTATTTTTATCATATGCTATCCAATACTATCCTTATATTTATTTGTGAAAAATAAATATTTAAACATAGTAATAATGTTAGCAAAAATATTTACATATTTTTTATATAGAAAGTAGTAAGTAAACCAAAATTATAAGGTATTTAGATGATGATCCTACGAAATTATGAGTATTTTAGAAAACTTTGGAAATTAATTTCAAATCATATAAATACAACGATTTAGGTAATTAACGATTGATAGAAAGTACAACATAATCATTAAAGAAATATTATGCAATTTAAAACAACAATAAATTAGGGTAACGTTGAGGCAACAGGCAACTATCCGAATGCTCGAATTCGAGCTAAAGATGATGAGACAAACGAGGCCAACCGACGCAATGCCGGAACCGGACTGGAACAATCTTTGCTATTTTCTAAGCTAGATAGATAGACATCTTCGCTATGTGTATTAGTACATAAAGAAACATTCATAAACCGCTAACACAATGACGATTATTAGCAACAAACATGTATGCAAATCAATTAATAATGGAATCAGCCATGTAAAAGAAACAAACAATAGAAAATATACCGAACACAATTGTGCCAAGCATTCTTTTCATTATATCAAATCATCATAATTAATGCGATCATTCTGAAGAAAACAATAAGCATTGTGTACAAATAGCTGTCATATAGTGTCCATATCAAGAAGTTGAAATAACTTGATACAAACATAATAGGCGTCCAAAGATTTTTACACAGAAAAGGAGTTAGTTTTTTTATAAATGGAGATAAATCCAATCTTGTTTAATGTAAAAAAAATCTAGTTGGCACGACCATAAATGACTACATAGATAAAAATGGTCAGTCTACAATACTAGTCTTGAAATGAAGTCTGAACTTACCTGAACTGTGTTTACAATACAAATGCGCCGAACATAGGTTGAAGCAAATACGAATATTCGGCTGACTATTCGGTTCAAAATGTACCGAACCAAATATTACCGAATATTACGGCGCAAGTGTGAACCGAATAATTCGGTTCACACTTGCGCCGTAAACAGTATTATATAAGTAAAATGCTTAATAAAACTTGTTGATTACAGTTTGTAAATTGTATTTAACAAAAATGTTTTTAAATAATTTTTGAATTATATTTATTTATATATTAAAATTCATATTTTAAAATTCTTGATGAAATCAACGATTTTCATAGAATTAAAAATTTTCAAACCTTATCAGTAATATTTCCACTCTAGTCAGCAAAATAAACAGCATTTCGGGGCTCTCGTTTTCCGCGAGGGCGAAAAGTGGGCTACGTGAGAGGTATCTGCCTACCCCTTTTATGGGAACAAGGCGTGACTGTATATATGGTTGACGAAGTGTCCGAGCGCTTGACTTCTGCGCCACGCGGTCGCGGGTTCGGTTTCTGCCCAAAACTAATATTTGTATATATTTTTGTAAAACGCCCCCACGATACTAGTGGTATTCTTGAGCGGAGCCACTTTTTTATTTAAAGAAGAAATCAATTTTTTTTTTATTTCTATGGCTTATTACAAGGATAAGGGATAATCTCACGCAAAACGGCGATAAGGCAGTTGCGCATATAGGAGTGAAGTTTTGGGAATACCAAAATTTGAGTTTGTGTGAGGAAACATGAAATGATATAAATAATAATAACCATGCTACACTCATTGGATACGGGTTTGCGCTAAGGTCTAAACCAGTATGTAAAAATGCGAGCTGGAGAATGACCTACAAACTATCCGGATCCATTTTCTAAAAAAACAATTTCACTATATGTTTGAACACAAACAACGGCCAGAGACTACCATCAATTTTGCACCAATAATTACGCTGTTGTAAAATTTAAAATAAATTGGAAGTTTGAATTTCAGGGGCGAGCAAATCCATTTAATTTATGAAGCACTAATTAAAAACACATATTTCCTTTTGTTTATAAAAATAATAATGTTTTTCTAGTTCCGTCCGGAGCATACCGTATGTAGTGATTCCGTTTTTTTGCGAAATGTACATTGGTATTAAGTGAAAACGCTTGATTTAAATCTACATAGTTATTTACGTAAACTATTCCTAAGATAATTGTATGTTTTCTTCAATTTATAATAATTAAAACTATATATTAATAGATGAAGGGAAAACTTTTTAGGTACCCCTTTAATGTGTGTTAACATAAACATCAAATTGAATACAATAAAACATTAATTATTTATGTTCATACCGACAATGTAAATCACATAATAGTCTATCGTTTGTTTACGCTTATACTGTTAATGTCTAACACAGCAGAGTTTCATCACTGTTATCATTTCAACCTATTATAGTCCTGTTCTGTTAAAACAGAGAGTCTGTAGAAGATAGGTCTCCCCCATAGAGTGCCACAAAACACTTTCAGAGCCACCTTCATCCATCGACTTCCCGCAAAACTGTGCAGTTCGTCGCTCTATCTAGTGGGGCGGGAGGCCAGATACACTGCGTTTGCCGGTACGAGGTTGCCACTCGAGAACCTTTCTTCCCCAATGATTATCGGTTCTACATGGCTAAGACGAAGATAATGTCTAACATCCATGTCACCATCGACTACTCTATACCGGTTGATGTTGGGAACACTACGCTCAAAGTTGTTGACAAATATGTATACCTAGGAAAGATTGTCCGAATAGGTAGGTCCAACTCGGCTGAGCATAAGCGTTGAGTATAACTCAATGTCTCAAAACCAAAGTTTACAGCCAGTGCGTATATTTAGTGATTACTTTCACTTCAGGTCGCATGAGGCAGCTCAAAGTCCCTCAGCAAGCTATGGAAAGGGTTAAGCTCCGAGTTTCTCTGCGTGATAAAATCCGTAACGATGATATCCGGAGCAGAACTAAAGTAACCGACATAGCCTTAAGGATTAGCAAGCTGAAGTGGCAATGGGCAGGCCATATAGCTCGTAGAACATGAGAGATTGTCACTATGAAATTTTAAAAAGTTGCCAACAAACAATTACTCAAACGTTCAGACTTAAAAATTTAATGAATTGCGGTCGAATTCGAGCAATGACGGGCATCTAGTATCGATTAAAACAAGAACCTAATTGACATGGCTCTATGATGCATTAAGTCCTGTGTACTAAATCATCAGTGAAATCTTAAAAGTATCACAAAAATTTTCACCCCAATTTCCATAGTAGCAATATAATACTGTTTTACTCTTAGATACAAAGGTTCAGCAATCACATCATAACCAAACATTTTCAACTCAAAAATATCACATTGTAGGCAGTATGTAAACAAAACATTTAATGTAAAAATATTCAGTTATTAAAACTTCATCAGTTAGATAATGTTATAGTAGAAGTAAACAACGTGCCCTGCAGTAAAAGTTTGGTAGACGGTTCGGTGACCTACATTCCAAATTAACTTATTTCAAATGGTAAAAGTGTTACGAGGAAAATAAAACTTCAACAGGAAATTGGCATTTATTACTTTGCCTAAAGGGGCACCAAGTAAATGAAGAATGTGGGTAATAAACCTTATAACTAGTCGGCTGTCTTAAACAATATTATTTGTACGAGCCTTGCCTCTGGCCCGGTGGTTCAGGGCATCGTACGGGCAGGGGGTAACCCGAAAGTATTTTGTCACTTTCAAAATTTGTCAAATATGTACGGAGTATGCTATAGGTATGATGATTATCTAGGCCATATTCAATAAAAAAAATTCAATTTCGCGAAAATCTTATTTATATTTTCCGACGCGAACGCTGATTGTAGCTTTTTGCTGGTGTTTGTATTTTAACGACGATCCTCTAGTTAGTAAACAGAAAATCGCGTGTTCCGACAGACGTAAGTGAAAAACGTTTGTGTGATAAAGATGAAGATTCCTGAAGACACTTCAACATATTTTTAACCAAACAATGTAGTCAAACTATACACTATATAACTAAATAACTAAAAAACTATATAACTAAAAATAAACGTCAGTGACAACCTCCACACGACATATGCCGTTATGACAACATTACCTAACAATGTTACGTGTAGTGTCCATGTCCTCTAGTTTACATTGTGAATCGTTCCTCTTTTTCTAGTATCCTGAAGAAATCTGGATATATAAAACCAGCCGGAGATATAAATCTCTTTTGGATTGTCCTCACAAAATGACTCATTTTTCTCTAAATATCTTATAATATAACTTTTTGTTATCGATGCGCCCACTCCAGTACAAATTGAAGAAAGAAACCTTAGACATCTCTCCGTCAGTAACAATGGGGCAATCCATGCATGAAGTGGTGGAGGGTATCTGTGGCGGTTCCCGGTGGCGGTGTTAGTTTGCTTGTGCACGCTACTGAGGAAGGGCGGGCGATGCTCTTCAAAAACTAGGTAATATACACCATTTTATATTTTGCATGCGGATCTTAGCAAATTAACCTTCTTTTCTTTCATTAAAATATACTAACTCATGCCCGCGACTTCATCGATGTGAATACGGTTTTTTTTTAAATATTGGGAACTATGATTTTCCGGGATAAAAAGTATCCTATGTCCGTCCGCAGGATGCAAGCTATCTCTGTGCCAAGTTTCTAGAGCGTTAATTTCGCATTTATAATATTAGTATGGATTTTTGCAAAGTATCGCCTGATTCTATTAATTATATACTATATAAATCATATTTTTGTTACAAGCTTTTATTTATAATGTCCAGCAGGGGACTTCAAATGTTGCTAGGGCTAAATTACTTGTCAAAACAAATCCAACAAGACCAAGAAATGACGGAGCTATCTCTCTTAGTTGAGAACTCCATATGGCCAACTTCCGGATATATCATCAAATCAGCTCCAGGGTCTACCTACCTCATCATGGTATTGTCACCGAACATACATAGGTATGCCAAATTACAGCTCAATCAGTCGAGAGGAAGTGGTTCAAATTTGGCTTGCAAGATTTGAACTTCATACATACAAAGACACATGTGAATTTAAATAAAAGCTTATAAAAATTAAACAATTTTTCTGACATATACTTTTGTAATCATCCTTAAAACATTATATTGGATAACATACAATGTGTGTGTGGCCTTGTCAGAGCAGAGCGGCAGGAGACGCAGGCAGACGCCGGCGTCCGCGCTCCTATTGTTTCAGCGACCTTGTTACATGCATGCACGATGCCAGTCATTATAGCTGACTATAGTGCGATACCGTACAGGAGACGTTCCAGATTTATTGTGTATTTTCACACATACATTTACGAGGGTGGATTGAAAAGTACTCGGCCTAACCAAGAAAATAAACACATACTAAATCAGTTATATTTTTATTTTTCTACATAATCACCATCAAGTTCAATACACTTTTGCCACCTCCCCTTCCAAGCATTTAGACCGTTAAAAAAAATGATTCTTCCTTAGAGTCAAAATATGCGTCTACAGCTGCTTTGACCTCGTCGTTTGTCGAAAATCTTTGACCTCCCAAGTGCTTTTTTAGGTTAGGGAACAGAAAGAAGTCTGATGGCTGAAGTTCAAAGCCACAGTTGTGAATTCCAGCCATTGACTGTACTGACGTGTGAACACGGGCGTTATCTTGATGAAACAGGACTTTTCTTCTGAGCATTCCTCGACGTTTTTCTTTTATTTCCTCTCGTAAACGACGTAGTAAGGTGCAGTAGTAATCAGAGTTTATAGTCTGACCCCTTTCAAGATAATCAATCATAATCACACCTTTGCAGTCCCAGAATACTGAAGCCATCACCTTATTTGCCGACAAAATCGACTTAGCCTTTTTAGGGGGTGGTGAACCAGGTCTTCTCCACTGTTTTGATTGTTGTTTTGTTTCCGGTGTACAGTAATGAACCCATGTTTCGTCCATAGTAACAAAACGATTCAAAAAATCATCTGCATCGCCTTCAAATAACTCCAAACAGTCGCGTGAAATAGTCAATCGCGTCCTTTTTTGTTCAACTGAAAGCAGTCGCGGAACCCACCTCGCAGACACCTTGTGGAAACCCAACTCGTTGACAATGATGTTTTGAGTTCGTTCATAAGAGATGCCTATAATCTCGGCTATCTCTCTAATTTTTAATCTGCGGTCTCCCATTATTAAATCAAGTACTTTTTTAATATTTTCGTCAGTAGTTGACGTCGAAGGCCTTCCAGAGCGGGGTTCATCTTTCACACTCTCTCTACCACGCTTAAATTCTGCTATCCATTTTTTGACGGATGAATATGACAGAGCACAATCGCCTAATGTACTGACCATGTCATCATGGATGGCTTTTGATGATAGCCCCTTCTTATGGAGGTACTTAATGACGGCACGCTGCTCGATTTGCTCCATTCGCGGAAATTATGACCGATTACTTTGTTAATAAATTTATAAAATCACAACTAATTATCGCACACGTTTCGAATTTCACACAATGAACTAGTCTGAACTGAACTAAATAATGTGGGTAGATTTGATTTTTAGAATTGAATGGATCTGTGTTAGGCCGAGTACTTTTCAATCCACCTAGTATTTATTATGGTTCTTACATATACAGCACACGACTTTTTAATATGCAGACACAATAAATAATAAGTTGACATTTTGACAACATAAATAAGACGAGATGCAAATTGCAATGATTCCGATACAAATAATTTATCATTAAACGGCCTCTTTGCGTATCATGTGACGCATTTATCTTACTACCATAATAAAGCTGAAGAGTTTGTATGTTTGAACGCCTTAATCTCAGGAAATACTAATCCGATTTGAATAATAAATCTTACATCAGATAGACCGTCGGTTCTATGCTATAAAACTGAATTTAACGGCCTTAAGCAGCCGCACACATAAAGCCGATTATTATCGAAAAGGGGCGAACTGTCGTTTAATTTCACACGGGTTAAACCGCTGGGCACATCTAGTGTTAACATAAAGGACCGATACTAGTCGAAAAGGCTCAGTATTGTATATGTTGTATTATATATGATTATAACTGAAGCGGGGCTCTACCAGGTATAGATACTCAAGGCGCCGGTTGTAACAGCATGTCTGTTGTTGAGAAGGAATTCTCAGTAGGTACGATAGTTCGTTCTAAAATGTATGTAGCTTTTTAATGTAATACTACAACATACTTCAGAGCTCTGGAATGTTTCCAGAGAGTTTTCAGACTGGCTTTCTGATTTCCATAACATGCCAGGTTTCTCTACAATGTTTCTCTCCACTGCTGTGCAAGGCACCCTTCTCGGACGTGAGAGGAATCTGTTACTTTTACTTACAGTCCGGCCGCTGAGTGAATGCGTTCCCGTCGTGTTAATTGGTCATGACTATAACGCAAAATTATAACATTTATTGATTTTATCATAAGTTGACATAAGTTTTAAAGATATAATTGATTAGTAGGGCAAATGAACGATAATAATATTAACATCCTAAATTCCAATCATTCAGCGGCCGGACTATAGAAACAATTGTTTTTGAGTCTCATAACATTTACTATTTTATTTAAAATATAATTTAATTTAATTCTACGAGACAGATTGATTGTAACTAAAAATTAGATATATCTATGTCGATTTGATATAAACATCAAACATAAAAAATTAGAGAATTAGGGGAAGTGTTACAACGACGACGTGAGACAATAATATAATTAACCAGATCTACGTGAAACATTACATTACAAGTAGTTAAAAAAATACGTCCTATAAGTATTAAGTAAATAATCTATGTTGAATAAAACAAAATAAAATAATATCTATTCTATTGCATTCAAATTCATTACTATTTAAGGTCCTGTTGTAAATGTCAACGGTGATGAATTATGAAACCGATATTTTATTCTGCTTTGAGTTAGTTAGTAGGTATAATCAACTTGCTTTAGTCCCAAGATAAAAAGTATGCGAAATTAAAAACTGGTTTCGTATATTTATGTAATCGCAAACGATGAAGGCGTCGAGTAACGAATCTAAAAGCAATTCACAAAAAGCGATTATAATAATAAGTAGCCGTGTAATTAAACTAAAATTTGAGTTTTAATGTTGTTCCGAATCGACGTGCAAATACTTACTTTATTAAGTATTTGTATAAAAACATGCACAATATATTAAATACTTAGATATATATTAAAGATTATTCAAGCAATGGGGGAAAAGATGAACGTCTGACAGGCATGCTTTTTCTTACTTTATTTGTGAAAGTGCACAAAAATGGTTTTCACGAAAATTCCGCCAAAATAACACATGCTTTATTATTATCTGAGTGTCAGTAGGTAAATTACATAGCATTCTTTTAAGTTTACTATTCGTAGACGTTATATTAGTAATTGTTTCGATTAGATACCAACGAATGAAATATCGATATTACGTTTCTAGTTAAAGTTGTAAATAATGCAATTAACGTTAAAATTTATTAGTTTCTATGGAAACACTCCACGTGGTAGTTACATCGCAATTTGTGTTTTATACAAAACCTTCATCTTTCTTGGTTATAAACTCTATATTAAACGCCAGTGTTGTGTAAGCACTTTTAGTTTGTGCCTCCCTTAAAAGATATTTACATCAATGATAGCACGAAGGTTCGATTCGTTTTGCATCATTTTTACATTAAAATTTTTGATTTTAAGTTATAATATTCCTTGTTCGCGGTGTGATAAGTATACATGAATCAAGACAAATTTACAAATTGTAATAAAGATTTATTAAGATGACATGATTTTAGGCACAAATTACAAGTCGTTATAGTAAGCAAAATTTGCTTCGCTGGCCCCACTAGCAAACAACAAACTTGCTCGGTTTGCCCCTAGAGGCAAAAGGGTCTAGCCCTTCAATCTTGCAATCTGCTTTACCTCAGATGACTACTAAGTAGGCCTACAGAAATGTAGACGAGTTTACTATACTTTGAAAACCGATGATAGGCCACGTTTGAATTCCCTTCTATTGAAAATATTATACAACATTTAATCAAATAAATTTTACGGATTATATCGCGTAGCACTCGAAGCGTCGGGCTACAAACAATTGATAATTAAACGCGATAAAATCCGTAAAATTAGTTTTATAATTAGTGAAATATTCGCGTAAATATAAGAAATCAATATTATAAAGGTGCAATAAGACAATCATTAAAATATTTTATAAACTTTTAGACTATAAGGAAGTCAACTTTTTTTAGAACTGATGGCCACTGTTAGCCAGGTTTTAACAGCTTCGCCGGATTGAAAAAGATTCAACGATTGCCTGATATTATGCTTATAGTATAAATAAAAAACGAGTTGGGGTTTTACAGATAGAACAGGAAGAAATTCTCATTCTATATATAGTTAAACTAAGGCAAATCCAGTGCAGACGTGTTTGTTACTTATTTACTTTTAAAATAATACCAGCATATGACCAATTTTAACCATAATAAATGAGAAATGCTGTGAACAATTGTAAGACTGATTTTTAAGTATAAATAATATTGATAACGACAGTAGTACCGAATGCGAAAGTCATTAAGAGAGTGCTTGGGCAGGCAAATATAGCCATGGTCGAAATCTATCAAGAAACCCGCGATGTGTTTAACCTCTCTTATGCACCTGTCTCGGTGACAGGTTCAGGATTAATCAACATTAGCCCTTAGACAGTCCACTGCTCGACACCTCTCATTTAATAAATATATGCTGTAGCTTAGGAGCTAGGCGCTCGCTTTAAATTTCATAGAACGCGAGTGACCTGGATTCGATTCCCGGTGCCGACACCACTAAAATTGTTAATTGCAATTTTTAGTGCTGATTTACCACGTGCTCGGCGGTGAAAGAAAACATAGTGAAGAAACCTGCATGTCTGAGAAAAATTAAAATTTCGTCTTCGAAATGTGCAGTCCGCCAACCCACATTGGAGCCGCGTGGCATATTCTTTCTAGTTCCTAAACCCTCTCAGAAATGAGAGGAGGCCTGTGCTCAGCAGTGGGACATTTATAGGTTGAAACTTCACTTTACTTTTTTTTATGCTGTAAACACCATTATTCTACCAAGCGTGATGACAACATCAAATTATTCAAAAAAAAAAGGTTTACAGGTAACTGTCTCAGTGCTCAAAATTTGCCAGCAAAGACGATTCAACGTTGTAAAAAATTTCCCAGAGCAAAAAAAAAGCAGCGTCAAGTAAAGAGGCATCAATCCGCCTGCAAAGTGTAGCCATGTATGTATATATATTATATGTAAAATAAACCAAATCCTTAGTAAACTGTAAACAGACTGATGCAAAAGAACATTTTGCCAAAATACTAAGAAAACATAACACGAACTTTCTGAAAACATGAATGATGCTTCACATATGAACAATTTATACATAAAGAGACATTTGACTTTCACTTTTCTCGAAAGGAAAATATATTCAATCAAATCGCGAACATCATTCTTGTACACAACGTGTACAGAAAATCAGATCTACACCTGATTTAGATACTTCGTGATAAATTAGATAAGAAAACTGCGAGATAGGCAATAACGAAGTATTACAAATAACCTTTTTAGAATAAATTAGCTTAACTTCAGGAATATATAGGTTGTAATGTCCTTATTAAGTAATTGTCCTTTAAGGTCAGTACACAGCACGGACTCTTAATAAAAAGTTCAAATTATTTAAAATAATAGCTGTGTTATATGTACATGCATTATGTTATTTACTTAAATATTGTTCTTGAACTGGAATAATATTTATATGCAAATATTTTCCCTAATGAAAAGTACAAATATGCTCAAATTACTACATCATTTTCTTTGTATGATATTTTATTCAGAATTTCTGTCTCCCGCATTGCTGCTAATAATAAAACGCCTATTTACGAAGCAAATTGCACGATGCATATTCGCTAAAGAAGCTTCGAGCTACTCTATTTGATGAAGGATTAAAGCAAGCTGACCGTTAACTAGCTACTTTTCTATTATGGGGTTGCAATGCAATCCGGTTTTATGCTGAAGTATAACAACTGACTTGAATAATTAACATGAAATATTTAGTTTGAAATAACAATAATTAAAATCTTACTTCTACTCACTGCACATGAACTTCATTAAAAAACCATTAACGGAATAAGTAAGAGAAAATAAAAATATATGATGTAAAGTACATTTTGCTTTTACTGTAAAATAAATTTGAACGAAAACTACTACCTCGTCCGAAAATTATCTCCAATTTGTTAGGCACTTCAAAACGTATTTTCATTGCACTAAAGCTCTGTTTCACAGGCACAACACAGTTCGATTTCCAAACTTTTAGCGGAATTTTCGATAAAAACTCGCGCTTCGCTACGATTCAATGGCGCGGGTATTCTTCGGTGACAGAGCGCTAACTGAGCGCCCTTCCGCAATGGGATGGTTTGGCTCCCGCCGCGCCGGCCTACATCTACTGCAAACTGAATACGTCGTGAGATGTGATGTAATCTGCATGTGACGAAATGAACAAAGCTGTTAAGACCGTTTTGGTGAAACGTCACAGAGTCTTCTGCGCCGGCAGTCGCCTTTTGTTTATTTACAAAAAATATCTGTCTCGCCATTATCGCATTTATGTATAATAGTTCAAATGCGAAAAAGAGATCCACAAAATTAAAACTTAAATATAAAAATATCTATGGATATACCATATTTTTAATTCAGAAAATAATCTGTATAATTAATTAATGTACGTCATAAAGCGAAATGACCAAATGGAATATAATTAGTGCTTAAGATATTTTTCGAGGACGAAACGAAGAACAAAGACTAAGTACGTGTTTAGAACCGAAAGTTTACTTATGTTGGTGATAAGATTTTCCTAACAGTTTTTTTCTGTTTATTATAAATTATCTTAATTTCAAGTTAAAAATACAAAGCTGACCTAAAGCTATGTTTAACACCGTAATAAATTTTCGTATTTACAGAACTTACAAAAAAGCAATTTGATCATTTTATAATACATAATAGAATTTAAGAGTATCTGTCAGCCTGTATGTTCTTAAATTATTTGCGCATTGTATTGATTGTACCGAAATTTACTGCGGTTTAATTGGCTTTGATGGAAAATACATAATTGATATATTACAGATAAGAATTGATTAACTTTATTTATTAACATATGACTATTAACTAGTCTGGTCGGACTTCATAAGTAGGTACTGTAAATATAAATAAATTTAGTTGTCATGGAAATTGAATGATTTGGCCTTGGCCTATCTATAGGCCGATAGGTGTCCGGTAGAGTGGAATCTACGCTTTCCTACCGAGGTGTCGCAAGAGGCCAATAAGGTATTGTACGGACAGCCTTTATTCGTACAGAATAACACCATCATGTGCAATGCTGTTACTATACTGCTCGTGGGAACGCAATGGAGAGTAAGAATATTTTAACTAGTACCAAAATGGCGACGCCGTGGTTCGCCACACGTCAGGTCTCGTTTTCAGCGAGGCGAAAAGTGGGCTACGCGAGTGGCCTCTGCTTACCCTATATGGGAAAAGGGCGTGATTGAATGTATTTATGAGATGGGTGTTTGCTTCGATTTGAGAATGAACATTTGCTTGAACTAAATTTCTGTACATGCAGACAGTAGTGTAACTTTTTAGTCTCTACATAAAATTACCTAGTAGATAGTAATTATTTTTAGTAAAAAATATCAGAAATTAGAATACTGCTGTAATTTTTTACAGCATACAAATGTTCCTTGGCTGAGCACCGGTTTTAGGGTTTTCGGAAATAAATAGAATGCGCCACGCTGCCCCAGTACGAGTTGACGTATGTACGAGTACTTAACATGTTGTCGCAATATATTTCTTCTTTTTATAAGTGTAGGTTTCCTCACAATTTTCATTCATGTAGTAAATCAGTATATTTAATTGTCGTACTGCAGGCATCGGGGATCACAGTGAGGCCATCCTCGTATTATGAAATTTAAATAACTTATATTTTCTGTAAAAACTTATGTTTATATAAACTTACGATATATAATAACTCAACATATATCTCTTCGGCCTTTGATTATATTCAAAAATCTACATTTCGACAACGTAGTCTCTCAAATCTTTTTTTTATTTCAATAAAAACAAAATCAATAAAGTTAGACACGATCCCCATGACACAAACTAGTTAAATGAACTATGAGCACATAGACTACAACTTATTTGGCAGCACTTTGCCATTGTCTTCAGCGTATACATTAGGGAGTTATATATTATATACGTCCTTTGTGGTATTGAATTTCTAATCATCGTTGAGGATATTATCAATACAATTAAGTGCTTTAGAGAACAAAATTTTGTGACGTGTTAGAATACATACAGTCACGGTTTTTTAACTTATAGGATAGGCAGAACACATTCGTAGCCCACTTTTCGACCCCGCAGGAAACGAGACGTAACACCCGTCACCGCAATTTGGGTACGAGTTGAAATTCTAGCTCCTCATTGTTTTACCATGAATAGCTAGCCTAAGGCACGGCAACCACTAGCTTTCCGGAGAGGAAGAGATTAGGTAGGAAAGGAACTATAAGGTATACTAGTATCTCGGAAGGACCAGGAGGAGACAGCAGCAGCTCGGGAGACGAAGTTGCTTACCCCGTACTCTACCGTATTTGCCGGACAAGGCAACTAGAACAAGTACTCCCTGGCTGAGAATACTTTATTTAATTATTATTAATAATTTTATTACAATTATTGGTGTTATAGTGTGAGTAGGAAGTGATAAATGATTTAAGATATCTGTAAGAAAAATCATAAACCTTTATTTCTACTCGTATTATATATAGATGTTTGAATAATTCGATGATTGCAATTGCGTATAGTTTGTATTTAAAAAATAAGTCACACTTTGTAATATAGTCGAAGTTAGCTTTTAGGCAAATTTTGAATAAATCCGTTCTGCAAATAATTTTTAATTTTTCAACAGTTCAATTTACTTTTAATTGTTTAAGAAAGTAATTACAAATGCTTTCAAATTTTTATATTTACCAAAGAAACGTATTTTACATATCATGCAATGTTAAAATTTTACGTCCATAGTATTTAACCGCACACGAGTAATCAAATACAAAGGAAGCCAAAGTAATAAAGCTTAACGTGCACCCTCCGTGCATTTGTTCAGTCCATAATCCACCTACAGTGTAAATTGAATACATTTGAACAGACACTACGTTGGAACATAACGCTCAGTCAAAAACATTTATTGTTACGACCCGATGACAGTGAGTATAAGAATCAAAGAGCAAATATCACTCTGAAACAAAAAAAAAATTAAGCATATTAATTAATTATGTAAAAGTAGTTTGTTTTGCGTTCTGAATAAAATGAGTTAAAATCTCGTAAGTAAGTAAAAGTTGGTTAAAGTGGAATCATAATATAATCTGATAAATTTACATAAGAGTAAAATATTTTAAAAACCATTAAGTAAATCAAGCTCGAAAATGAGAGGTAAATTTAAAGGTTATTTCTCAGGAGTGGTCGATACGTGGAGTATATTGACATGGGTCGTTTTCAACTTTCTTTTGTAAGTTCAACAAAGAAAAATTTAACTTCAAATTACTTCAGTTTTTTGCCTGACACAAAAATTTAAAGGCAAACTGGTATTCAGTAAAAGTGGGAGTGAACAGAAGGAAAAAAGGGACAATGAGCGTGAACAAAAGCCGGCGACAGCAGATGGCTCGTGGCGCGCATAGCAATCAGGCAGACCCGCGTGCCATTGTCAATCTATGAGGACATCAGTCTTTATATAGCTCGCATAAAAGTACGAGAAAAGTTTGTTATTTTTACGAGGGGATAATAGCCGGAAAAGGGTTATATATATCTGTTGTTTTCAATCAACAAATGCTAAAATCTAGAAACATCTATTGCATTTCATCATCATCATTACGGTCAGTCAAATTGGCGATCTCATAAAGTATTTAGTAGTGCCTGAGGAGATATTACTTAAACCGGTCCGGGAACTTGGAGAACTTTTTCCATTTTCTGCACCTGTACCACACCAAACGGTTTTGAATATTTTATAGTATTAGTCTGTTTTAATTATCACTACTTATAATGAAACAAAGTTTTATTTAATAATCAAGATTGCCACGTTACATTTATTTCCTTGCATTTATTGACAATTACGATTAGGAAATAGTATTACATACATATGTGCTATACAACTTGCATACAGTTGGCGGCGCCGACAACGTCTAGACCAGTTTGGCTGAATGAAGTTATAATCCTTCCCAAGCAGCACTCAAGCACATACGTGTAAAAATATATACTGAATTAAGGCTTAAGGTCCAATAGCGGTATTATAAGTCTCCCCGACACCTATTAGCTGAATTTTAGAATTTACTAAACTTATTAACGTCTTTAGCTGTAAAAAACCCTCTATAAACTTCTAAATCACTAATAATAAATCATAAAAGCTTATTAATCAACATTTAACCAGCCATACATCAACCATTTTATAGGTGTTGTACTGACTTTACCCAGACCTTTATAATTTGGGCGTAGATTGTAGATTGCAACGGGCCGGTTTCCGCAAATCCACCGTCTAGCGCGTATTTTGGTCCTAATCCGTACTTGTAAGAGCTGTATGAGCGCCTTATTGTTGACAGTGCTTTAAACAGTCTTACCAGACAGCTTACCGAATCGATGAAAACTATTCTTCTGTTCCTCTTGTATAGCTTCTGGAGTTTGCTGTTTGGGTTGTAATATGAGTTATCACTGTTACAAGTGAGACAATTACAATTTCTGATAATCTTATCTTATTGTAAACTACGTAAAAAACCCATTATATTATGTAAATACTATGCCAGGTTGCCAGGTGAACCACTCATACAAGCTTGGCGGGCCGAAGGTTCAGTATAACTGGTCTAGACACTGTCGCGACAGTGTGGAGGCAAGGATTGTCCAAAATTAAAAAAAAATCTATTAATCTATTTATTTACTGATTAACATCGCCATCAACATTATTATTATTATATACCCCAGTGTTGAAGGTGTAAGCTTTTAAAAATCTGATGACGTGGTTACATAGACACTACGAGAATAATATTAAGTACCAAAATTATTGGGGAGGGGGCGCACAAGCTTTAAGTTTTGGTCACGTGGTCACATAGACCACGAAAATATGAAGTTTGAGTACCAACATGATGGGGCTACGCCCCAGTGTCCGATATTTTTTTTTCTTATTGTATAAAGTGACGAAACGAGCAAAACATTCACCTGATGGTAAGTGCAACGTCCGCCCACAACAAACCCTTCAAACCGAAACAGTAATGCTTGCACACTACTGCTTCACAGCAGAATAACTGGCCCTGGGGTGGTACCTACCTAGACGGATTCCTGCATAGCAATCCTACCACCAGTCAAAATATATAAGCTTTCAAAATTTTAACGCTGCTTTTAGTTATTGTAAATATAAGAAGATGGCATAAATTTAAGAGCTTACAATTTAGACCAAAATTTTTCCAACAATTAAAAATACAAAGAAATGCATCAAGAAAAATTAATAATTTCACAGGGTCGAAATTCTTACCATCTCTTTCTTGTGTTCATTTTTAATAAAAGAAAGCAATAGCTTAACGAGACTTAAAAATAATAACTTTCAAAAATGTTGTCACTTGATCACAAATATTAATAAATTTTAATTACTGTAAATGAAAAATCAAATTCTTTATATGGAAACAGATGAAAATCCCAGTTCTTTATTAATTTTTGAAGATAACACATTTTATAAAAGCACACGTGGTACCATATTCATCATCTTCATTTTCTCATATCACTAGTCCACTGCTGAAGTTAGGCCTCTCCAATAGATTTCCACAAAAGTTTGTAGTTATCATTGTGGGGATTTTCGCCATAGTTGCCACGCTAGGCAGGCGGGTTGGCAACCGCAGTTTATTTATTTAAATTTCTTGGAAGATGCTGCTGCCCATCTCCTGGTGTTTACTTTCCCTCTGTCGACTTTTTCGACACCCACGGGATGACATGACATAAGAGTGGTAGATTCTCTTAAGCCGCCACCACTCAGCCATATTCAGTTTATAATATTTATTATATTTTATAAAATATTACTAAATGTACTTCGAGAAATAAATGGCGCAAAGATGTTGACTTAACGCGAGCGAGACGCAACAGCCCTTCAATATAGGTCTCATACTGCGGAAGCCAGTATGGGTCTCTACCTCGCACCGCACTTACCGAACGAATGCTTTGTCTATACGGCTTTATCGCCTCTCTGAATGTAATGTTGACTCTGTGGTTCAGTGGACTAACTTGGGCTGAAGATGGTGAACATTGTTACTTTTCTACTTTATTTACTACACGTACAAATAAATAATCTTTCTACTAATACGCAATATATAATAATAATATAATGTTATAATAATATATTAATATTAATATTATAAATAATATAATAATATAATGTTATACTGCAAAAATAACAACTTTAATAACAAGGCATAGGTACATGTTTTAAGAATTGTGGTTTTTGCATACTAGCACACAACATATTATTAGTTAAAGCTGGAAACAAAAAAGTTGCTTCTAAATTATTTTTATGGCGTGACGTAAGATATTAATAGACATTACCAAGCCCCTTGGTATTCCAATAAAAACATTATTGCATGACTTTTCGTTAATCTTTGAGAAACCTAAATAATAGGTATTTCAAGCAAACTAATATTCCGTTATTTTTGTTCGTAATCATAGTTGTTGCGCATTTCATTTCGCACGTCATATAATATACTTTGCGAGTAATGTAGGACAAATCAACTAAGTGTTAGCCCAAGCGATATGAGAAACGCAGTATGAGCTTGTGTCCGTTTCGAAGAGGTCCACTTGTTAACGCCATCACGAAGCTACCATAAAATAGGCCACGAACAATGAAGACGATCATCTTCTAAAAGTACTTCATATTTTTGTAAGAGGCAAGACGCTTTAATAAGACACTTAAGTCACACAAAAAACAGATGCAAATAATTAAAGAAATATATTCATAAATCCTTAGCTCCTTGCTTTTCCTGGATATTCTTAATGAGAATCAAAAGCTAAGACGCATTTCTTTAATAAAGAAATACGCAATTAACTCATTCATGTTCACACTAGAGAACATTTTTCGAAGCGCGATATATTGAATTTTATATAATACGCTGAGACCGAGACTTTGGATAAATGGCATTTGAGGTATAATCATTAAAGTAAGTTTAAATTTATCAGAGGCTAAGTACTTTCAAATTGATAATTTCGGACAGAAAATACCACTTTTTTTCAAGTCAGATTTTGACAAGTTAGTGTATATTGGCTTGGAAGCTACTGCTACTGGGGTAGTTATTTGAAATTCAGAAACTCGAAACCATTAACAGACCTCTTAATGTGTGTGATTCAAACAAAGGCAAACAAAACAATTATTTAACATTATTTAAATTTAAAATAAAAATCGCCACCTAGCATTAATATCTTAATCGGCAAGTATGTAACATAAGACGTAAACTATGAATTCAAACGATCATCGTGACTTACTACAGAGATTAACTTGACCAACGCGACAAGGCCATAGCTTTTACTTAACTTCACATGTATGTTTTTATGTACGTAAAGTTCAAATATTGCAATCCAAATTTGAACCAGTTTCCGATGTCTGATTGAGCTAATATTTTGCATACCTACGTAGCTTCGGTGACAAAGCAATAATAAGGTATCATAGAGCTGATCTGACGATGGAGTTGGAAGTTGACCATAAGAACTCTTCGACTAAAAAATCTCCGTTCGTCGACGTCCATCGTTTCGACAAGTACTATAAGCCTTACCAACATGTGAAGTCCATTGCTGGACAAAGTCCTCATAATTAAAAGCTTGCAACAAAGATTTGATTTTTGTTTAAAACTTATTAAAGAATAGATACCAAATATCAAACACAAAAAAAACAAAAGTACAATTTTTTGTCGAGCCCAATAAAGGCTCCCAGTTCCACTCAATACATTTCGGGCTTCCAACAAGTTACCATTATTGGTGCTTATACAAATCCGTCACGTCCACGTAGGTGCTGTTGGGCATTTTGAAGAGTTTTGTAATTATTAAATTACCTTAAGTAGGTATTGGACAGCAGAAAAGTAAAACATCCAACAAGGTCGTCAATTGGTTTTTACATCATTGATTGAGATACATTGGATATTCTAACATTTCAATTTGCGGTTAGTAAAACTGTAAGTTGATACTGACACATTTACTTGCGATGTAATATAACACTGAATAGACACAATCATTAGTAACAAGTTTATAGACGCAAGGTAATACAAATTAATTAAAGAAACAAAAAACAGGTTCATAAATAGTTTCAAATATTCGCGAAACTTCTTCATAAAAACTATTTCAGAAATATTCAAATGGTTTATTGTTGAGTAAATAAAAGCTGTGATGCGAAAAAGTGTATTTATCGCGTTTGAAGCGTATATCAACCGTCTAGTAATGATAATTATTTTAAATGAAAGATGGTTTTAAAGTACAAATGTATAATACTTACCGATAGAGTTGTTGCGCCGTTCGCGCTTAGCGCAGCACTTCCAAAACTTCATATCATATGTCGCAAAAGGTCAGTGATTGGAACACTGCGGACGGCTGCTAACTCAAGTTGCCATCGTCAAACTGACCGATTAAGGAGGAAACAATGAGTTTTGTTTACAAATGGACGACGCGCAGAATTTATTAAATTGTTGAGTAGCCGGCGAGACCAATGAGCCGAACAGCACGAGTGCGACGAACGCACACCCCCGGCAGACAATCTCCGGTTGTAACTTGCACCGGTCGGCCAATTGAAGAAGGATGGCGTGGGTGCACGATCCAGTTCAGTCCTTCATCATCTTGTAAAGTTGAAAGGATCTTAAAGGATTATTTCTTTTCAAACAATTGAAAGCAGATGTGCTAGCGTAAAAAAGTTTATTTTCTATCACATTATGTCTTCCTACGGTATTTCAATCTTGGAACATACGTAGATGCCGAATACAATGCTAAGGGCAAATCACTACTATTGAAGCAAATTTGATGAGCATTTTTTGTAATCCATAAACAAATGTTTGGAACAAGTCTCAATTGTCATCTAATTTCGCAAATTATAAAGCTATGTTTATCCGATTATGTTAAAATATGATAATGCTATCTCACATGACATGAACAGTAGTAGGTCATTTTTGTAATCTACAATAAGTAGACTTGTCCCAAAAATAATATTAGGTTTAATTGTGGTTGTTGGTGTAATTGATTCATATACATTTTTGTCTTTTAAAGATTATGTTGTGGTCTCCATCGCTCATAAGTGCTCCAAACCTCACAATTTTTAATACTATTGCACTATAAAAATACACAGGTAAGCATAATTTCTAGGCACATTTCTGTACTCTCTATAAGTAAAATATGATTACACACTTATTATGTACTTGTATAAATTACATTTTACATCTATCTTAACCGAAAAATAGTAAGACATAATTTCGCCACACAATTGGTGATTGATAATTATAAAAAAAAAGTATTAAAAAATGCATTTCAAAAATAATGATTTAATTTCTTTTGATCTTTTTATGTAGATTAGTAATTTGCTTATAGCAAAACTGAAGCAGATATAATCAATAAGCTTGATCCCACGGTCCTTGTTTTCTAATCATAATAAATTTTTTAGTTACTAATTTATTTCCTAAATAAATAATTAGTAAATCTTTAAATTAGAGACGAGAGAAGGAAGGAACGGCTCATATAGCTAGAATTTTACTTTAGGCTACGTCAGAATCAAGCCCATTACAAACAAAGCAATCAGAAAACTTGGGAAGTCATAATGCAGTAAAGTATGAATAAGTTCTTTAGATGCAACATTTTGACTGTTTGGTTTAAAATTATAATTTTTGTCATATCTGTATCAAATTAACATTCGGTGTCATTGGTTTAATTTGTATGAATTACAAAAACATACATACGAAAATAACTGCAAATCCCATTATACCATATATTATTCTAGACATTTGCTTCTGTTAATTTCATAGTTACAGTTAGATTTCAAATATGCAATTGAAAACCAGATAAAAGGCTAAATAGTTCATATGTATGATTTAGAAACTACATTCAATTTAAAAACATTGCTTAAAAACTTTCATTTCAAAGTATAAACCATAGCTGATTATCTCAACTCAGTATTTCATACAAAAATAGTTTTATTTAAAACTATTTTATTATGGATATAAGACATTTATTAATTCCTGTACAAAGAAACAAAATTCGGTATTTACTATACTCCATGGAATTCTTAAGGTAACCTTTTACAACATAGAAGTTGAGAAGTTGCTTAAATTAAGGTTGTATAATTTGGTTTTACGTGATATATTAACTACAGAATAGCTCTAAAAGAACAATTCAATGGTCACTAATATTTTAATGATTCATGTTCTGTTCCAAATTCAGTTGGGTGAAAAATTTTTTTGGTACAATGAGTCAGTGTATTCAATGGTTTTCAGTATCACAAATATATTTCATTTCAATAGAAACCCCTTTGGGGCCATCCTTTAATCATTTTAGGGTTTAGGCTACTTAACCCCCCAACCCCTTACCCCTTTGGTGATACGCGGCGAGGTTTTAGGCTCCTACATCACATGTATTTTTTTTATTACTGTGTCGCACAATTCAATTCTTTATTAGTAAAAAATATTTTACAGGTCACTCATTTTATTCACACAAATAATACAAAACTAACCCCACCTCCTCCCATCGTAATTAATCGTGAGTTTTTCTGAACCCCTTCCCAGGTTCAAACCTCACATGATTAAAGGAGGACCCTTATAACAAATATGAGAAAGTAAGGGAAGTTACAATAAACGGAACCTATTCCAGTGTTTGTATGCATCAGTTATAATATGAAAGATCCATAATAAATGAAAGGTTTAAAAAGTATGTGCATATCATCTCTTATGGAAATGTCTAACAGTACTTGTATCAAGAAGTTATGAACTGCACAACTAGAACCTTATATAACAAACTTTTTAGCACATACACAGAACCCAAATCAGCCATCACACTCAGAAGTTCCAAATTTTGTAAATATCGAAAATATTTCTGAAATTAATTCCAAATGAGATGTTACTGAAGATTTTGCTAATAAAAAATATTGTTGGAGAAGCAGACTGAAATTAAGCCAATTTATTAAAGATAAGGGTTATAAATTTATACTGAATGGGTATGTCTCTAATACTACTACAAGTAAACTACAACACACTTTCTTCAATCTTCACTATAAATTAATCTTAACTCACTAAAACAAGGCCAGACTGCATAAGAGGACTATTTATTTCATAATCACTTGTCATATAAAGTCTTTATAGTAAAACAGGAATAATTAAATACATTTAAAAGCCTTCCACTATGAGAATTTTGATATGTATAAAATATAACTGTTAAAATAGGTAAGACATCAGAAACAAAATATTTCAAAACCATAAAATTTACATCCTAAAAACCACTAATCAATCAGTATTTGCACATAGCTACAACTAACGAATTCCACATCATATTTAAAGGCACTGCTTCCTTGGATAAAAAAATTACACAACATCCATCCTCATATTGTGATGATAGAACAACAGAGTCAGATAATGTTATAAAACAAAATGTAAAATAATCAATGTTAATCTAAAATGAAGACTACATCTATCTGAGAGCACACACAAAATTGAATATCAAAGTAGAATGGGCAATAGAGTTTGACAGTTAAACTGAATGATAGCTGAAGGCAGTTTA
Source organism: Luehdorfia chinensis (assembly GCA_019845155.1). Taxonomy (NCBI): domain Eukaryota; kingdom Metazoa; phylum Arthropoda; class Insecta; order Lepidoptera; family Papilionidae; genus Luehdorfia; species Luehdorfia chinensis. The sequence continues at coordinate 34,245 of JAHVAK010000562.1, read as the reverse complement.
ATATGTTCTTTAAAGCTAGCATGACAATATATTTCAGTCGATTACTAATTATTTCATTGATGATACTGCCCAATCTCCTTATATCATATCTTTAAAATCATAAAACTATAAAATACACTACATAGCTACAGCTAATATAAATTGTGTAAATATGATTAAATTTATACTTACAGATACTTGTATGAATCGGTTTTTTCAACCAATACTGAAAAGGTGTTAGCCTAAGTATCCCCTAACTTATTGCCAAAGTTACATGAGGCAATTCAAGAAGAAATTCTGTGAACCATCAAAAATTTGCAGCTTTAATATGCTGAGATCTCAAGTTACATTTGCAAGTTTCCATCCCTGTTGCGCTTTACCAGATCTTGTAAAATTTTTGATGGTGACAAATTTTGCTGTCAATGCCTGTACCAAGCCCCTTGCACACGTGTTTGGAAATGAGAAACTGGTGTAACTAAATATGCCTGTTGAGGTTGCTGAACCACTGCTAAGGGTATAACTTGCTGCGCCATTTCCACTGGCTGACCATTGTCTTCTGAGACACCAAGAGGTTGTACACAGTGTTGTTGCGCAACTTGCTGGACACCACCCACTTGTTGGGTTAACACTTGTTGATGTTGGCTCACTTGTGGCACCAACATTTGCTGTTGCATGGATTGTTGTTGTTGTGGCTGTTGTTGATGTATAACAACATGTGGACCTTGATTTTGCATCTGTTGGTGCTGTTGTACCTGCACTTGTTGAACTTGTTGCTGTTGTTGGTGTTGTTGCACTTGCTGCTGCTGCTGTTGCTGCTGCTGTTGTTGTTGCTGCTGCTGCTGTTGTTGTTGTTGTTGCTGCTGCTGTTGAGCTTCTTGCTGAGCCTGTTGTTCTCTTTCATGTTCCTCTTTCTTCTTCGCTTCCAAAGCTGCCTTTTTAGCCTCAGCTTTTTCCTTCTCTTGTTGTATTCTAACAGGGTCTTTGTTCTTATCATATGACATACACTTACCACTGCGGAATGGTACCATGTCTTTTGGTATATCCTGCTTTTTGGTTGCGAATTTGACATGGGGAAACTGGTCCTTCATAAATGCTCGGAAAGTTGAATAGCCCATAAGCTTCACACCAGGTTCCAATATTTCTCCATATTCTTTGTAAGCTTCAAATAAGTGCTTCCGAGAGTCACCTTGTATAATAACTGTCTTGCTTGTTTTCTTTCCACCCTCACCAGATGGCTGTACATCTTTCGGTGAGCTAGCATGTTGTTTTAAGTATTCTTTGAGAAAATTAGTAGCATGTTTGTAAATATCCAATGTAAATGTGTTATATGGCTTCTTGCCCACATTACCATGTATCCGAGGAGCAACACCATGTGTCATAACATGTTGCCTGATCCTTTTTAGCTGATAATGTGTGACATTTTCTAGGTACAAGAATGCCTCTAAGCAAACCTTCCTCCCTTGATAAACATAACAGGCTCTTAATCTCCTCCTGACTTTATGGCGAGATGTCTCAGCAGGATTTGCCAAACTTGCCATAGTAATACCCATCAGGTACATGTCATGTTCACTTTTTGTCAATTCCGCAATATTAAGTCTGTGTCGATATACAGCTTCAGGATTGAGACCCCTATAGCAATTGTCTTTGCAGTCACAGCCTCGTTTCAGTCTTTCTTTTACCTGAAATAGAGTTGTTAACAAAGTTTTTACTTTTCTTAATTTTATTTTTTACAATGCCTGCTGAGCAGAGTTTGAAATCCAACTGAATCTTACATTTCTGTAACAGAAATTGTTTGTTTTCAGATCTGACTGAATTGACTATTTATGTATGTTTGTTATTGTACTTGAATTTCGCTAATCTTATTCCACAGGCTCACATAGAGGCAAGGACAAGAAAATCCTTTGCACTTGTAGTGACTAAAATCTATTCCAATTCAGTTTTATGAATGTAAACAATGTTTGGGTTATATATATATAAATATATAAATATATATATATATATATATATATATATATATATATATATATATATATAGATATATATATATATATATATATATATATATATATATATATATATATATATATATATATATATATATATATATATATATATATATATATATATATATAAGCTGTTAAGTTCTCAAATTTGTGTTAACATAATTTTGTGTATTAGCATAGTCTCAGATCTTAATCATCAACTTTTTAGCCATCCAATTGTCTGAATGGAGATAGGCCTCTCCCTTAGTAACATTAGTCATAACCACCACACCACACAGACAAGTACTTAAAAGATTCCTATCACAGATAATTTTTGGTCTAATATGAGATTGTTATTCTACGATTTGTCAAAGGTTACAAGTTTATCTAACACGACAACTACATAACAGTAACAGATTTTTTGATGCCATATTGCAAGCCTTTCTTAAGTAAGACTATCAATTGAGCATCCCTGCCACTGGATGGTAATTAGTCAGTGTTGTCCATATACGCTGTAATCAATACTCAATAAATAAACAAAATGTAAGCAAATTTGCCACACCTGAGAACTTATACTGAATGCTTTTTTGACAATAGTTGGGCCTTTAGTTCTCATCAAACACTATACAAAATTAAGTAGTGTTATGGTGGCATTCTGCGAGAGTGAAGACCTCCCCAGTCAATTCAACCACATAACTTAATTTAGTATGACATCCATTTATAAACATCATTATTGTCTCCCAGCCATAAGACTTGTGAATGGAAATTAGTATTTAACTAAACACATCAGAAACAATGAGAATTGAAAATCCATTCATATTACCTGTGCAGGGTTATCTTCCAATTTGTTATCAAATACATCTTCATCACTGTCTGATTCTGCCATTTTTTTCTTTCTCTTAACTCCAGTTTTTTTCTCAACTTTAGGTTTGGTGTCTACTTCCATATCCCCAGTTTCACCATCAACATTTGTTTCAAATTCTATACTGTATGAGCCCTGCATACCTTGCATATTGCCATCTCCATTTTCCACCTGTATTGTATGTCCTTGCCAAAGAACCTGCAATTCAAGTAATAAACTTAAGTGGTAGAAGTTTTTGATGATTTAAAGATTATACAAACATAGTTATAAAGTACCTGTTCTTGGTGTCCATTGTAGGCATGCTGCTGCATGTTTTGAGAGTTACCCAATTCAAAAACAGAATGCTGTCCCATGACGGGAGTGTGCCATTGGGCACCTTCGCCATAATCGCCGCCACCGTTTTGATCGGACGGAATAGAAACTATGATCGCTTCTTTGCTGTCGACACTACGACGCTCCACTGACAGTAGGGAATGCAGCACCTCACTCGCCTCCTTCTCCGCCGGGTTCACCACCTCCATCTTCTCGTAAGACATAATGCCCGCTCGAAGCTACACTACAACCGATCGTTCACGTCAAATCACATGTACCTACTTACATACGTATGTACAAAAAGCAATGAGCGACACGACAAACCCGCCCTGAATGCTAGTATATTTCACAGCCCCACAATACATACGAGAAAACCGCGATAACTTTTCAAATTCATGTAAATAAACATAACAAAAACCGTGCAATTATTAACCTTAATCGCGTTTTTTAAGTTTCATTATCGCATAGCGGATCGAACTCCCGTGGAATATTGGGCCATATAGTCATACCAGAGAAAGAATAAAACTCACCTTTATCGCGTAAAATCAGAAGCTGAGACTCTTTAAATTATATTCCCTGAGTTACACGTTGATTGTGGATTGTTTTAAATCACTTCATTTTATTATTATAGTCATGATTGACGAGTAACGCTTTAATATTTCACAGAATTCACGGAAGCAATATGGCGTTACACTTTCCGTGAATAAAATCGGAGGACGCCGCAGAACATGTCATTAGTACAGTGCGCGCTCGCTAGACGGCGCTGGAATCGCCTTTTCCGTAACGACTCTACAAACCGGAGAGCCGCGAAAATTTAAATGAATATGGAAATCATTACAGGTGCGTTATATATAATCGGAATATTACTTACAATAAATTATAGCCGAAAAATTATGAAACACTTTTATCTTGCATTGGAATGGACTATTATAGGGTGACATAGTGATAATGATAATGATGATGATGATAATGATTATACTTCAAACAACTCAATTTTACTATGTTCGTTTTGTGCGATTTAAGATTGTCAAGTAACCATGAAAGTATACAGAAAAAATATAATCAATAAGCAGCTTGTTGCACTTGTAAGTATTCTCAAATGTTGTTGTAGATATATTATTTCTCTAAAAATATATATTGGTACCTAAGATATCCTTTTATTTCATGATGTTACTTATTGAAAAACCGTGTGGTGGCCGGCTCGATAAAAGAATACTACCAGTCCATCTCATCCAATGGATCTCGTAAAAGGCGAATAAGGAATTAAACTGCACTGTGCACCCAACAGCGCATGGTGGCGACGGGCTCACCACCTATCACACCAAGTGCATTATATTGTTTTGGTGAAAAGTGGATTGTGGCAGTCATCTGTTTTTGCAGTGAGTGCCCAGTCTCTGACTACCCCTTATGGGATACAGTCGTGATCTTATGTATGTATGTATGTATTGAAAAAGTACGGTGTATATAAATATGTATACTCTTGTTGTGTTAAAGTTAAGGTTAATTAAAACGCGTATCACATAAACATACATAATATAAGAATCGGTCATCACGAGGGTCCGCACTGACGTGGAACAAGCGTATGAGTCTCGCGTTCGTTTGCTTTTTTTAGATTTTTCACAGCAATTATATGAATATATTTAAGCATTGAATTCGAAAGCCGCGATATGTGAGATTTTTTTTATCAAGAAATAAGACTCCTTCACCACGAATTTAATACAGCATCATAACTCTTTCAACCGAATACAAAGGTATCCCTAACTGGTTTATTAAATTTGTAGTAATCCTTTACATTCTTTTTGATCTGTTATTGATATATGTAGTATGTAGTTATTGATATATAGTTAAATGCTACATTATCATATTACTGTTAAACTGTTATATTAGTGCATAAAAATAAATGCAATCACCGCAATACCTTAGTATTTCTATGTTATAAATAAACGTTACAATTCGAGGAAAAAATGAGTGGTTGGTGAATACCTTAGAAGAAGACGAGAAATATCAAGACGTATGAATAACAATCCAAAACATCCACGCCCTAAAATACTCGGATTAGTAAGACATGGAGCAGGACCATTAGGTCTATAAGGTGAAGACATCTGGTATCTACTGCGATCGCCAGACCCAGGCGTGGTGATTATGTCAGTCTTTCATCAGTTTTCGTAGCATCGAAAAAACATTGCACTTTTATCTGCCGTTATCTTACCTAATTTGCGACTTTAAAAAAAAACATTTTACTATGTCATCAGTAAAATCAATCCAATCGAATTATTTATGTGAAGAACTGTACCTTTTGATATAAATAGTTTGTATACGTCATTAATTACGCGTTGATGTTATAGTAAGAACTATGGTTCCTAATTCGTAAATTAATAGGATTGAAGTATAATAGTACATAATATATTATTGAGAGGCAGAGAAATAAGGCATAAGTGCGCCCATTGTGAAATTGTAACCCTTGGTTTGGGTGTTATGTGGTAGGGTGTTAAACAATTAAGAATTAATAAATAAAAACATACATAGGTTAACTGCAATTAACAAAGATAACTATTTTTTTTTAATTGTAGACATAGTCATGTTATAATTAATAGACATATTAAGAAAATAATTTTGGTAATAAATTTTCGTAATTTTTTGTTATAGAGATAGTCGGATAACATTATACCGGTTTAGGAAAGTAAATTACTCATGTAATTATGTAAAAATAAATTACGTACATGTCTTTTTCTACTTCGAAAAAAAATCCAACGTTACCAAAATCTACAATCTGTGATTAAACAGTATTTTTGCATCACATTCATTTATTAAGATATGGTCATAAAATATACGTTTATTTTGAGGGTTAGAGAATTTTGTAATACATTTATTTACTCACCAGCTGTTGTATCCAGGGCGAAGCAGCTGCTCCGGGATTTAATGACGGTGCCTGGTGAAGGCCCGTCGGGCCACTCCATTCTCTCTTCCATGGCTTTGGATGCGCTTCTCTTAAACTGTTCAAGAAAACTGTCTATTTGCGTCTCCAGGCTCGTTGGCGAGTTAGCCATCGTTTCCACCGAAACACCAAAAACAAACACAATTCAATATCATACACTACGACATTTTACGTTCTAAGTTGCTATTTTCTCAGTTATTGAATTTTGTTTTAAAGCTATATTTCTCCCGAAACATTGTGTTTTATAATAGCTCAACATTTTTTATCCGAATTCGTTCATCGACCCTAATTCACGCGTTATTATATCAAAGAGTACCGCGGTAGATTCTCGCAGGTATGAAAGAAACTATAGGAATATGCAGTGATGTGATTTTACTACGGATACCGTTATTCTATATATGGCATCGAAAATAAAGCGACTCCCACCGACATCTATCGATCGTCGTAAACAGCTGCCCGCTTAATGTTGCCATTACTATCTACATTATCTAAAAAATAATTAAATGGTGAATAATCAGAGCATTGCATTGAATATTAAAGATGTATATATCGTCTCAATTATAAATTATTTAATTTTACCTGCGTGACAGAATGAAGTTTTACTGTTGTGTGGCGAAAATGTATAGAGTTGCCAATCGATGGCTGACTATCGATACACTATCGGTTTTCATACAATTATTAATTCACTAAAAATATATAGATATATGCTGCGATAGGCCTTTCATCTTACTTGAAACGTGTAACAGTGGCTTTTTCAGTACTTACAATTGTATATAGTACTAAAATCATATATATGTATACGTAATGGCGCTTGCACAATGCAACTAAAACAAAAACCAAAGAAGTAAACCCAAAACAAAATAAATATGTGAAATTCTATCTAAAGCATAAGTAACAATGCCACAGTATTAATTCTATTTTCAGCGGAACCGTGACTGATTTCTGTTGTTATGACTCTGTTTTGTTATTCCGTGATAGTTGCTATACTTTTATGATATAATCATTGCACTCATTTTACAAAATTTTAACATATCGCCAATACAATTCGTCAAAATACTCCAAAAGAATATGGACTAACGAATGTTTTGTATGTTGTGTTATTTACTTAGAATTGATGGTTAGGTCAAGATTGTTATTTTATTAATCGTAGTTTGACTTAGAACAGTTAATTATCAAAACTCTACTATCAGTAATCGTTAGGAAGTTGCATCACTGATTTTGAACACACAAAATCGACAGTAAAACTATCGATAATTCGGCAACGCTAGTGGAGACCACAGAACATGATAAGGAGAGTCGAGACTGGAAACCATAGAGTACGTACTACTTTTTGTACACTGGAAATTGGAGAACGATACCGGCAGCGATGCGAGAGACGACGACTGGTCGTTCGGTTTAGTTCAGTCATTCAGTCTTGCATTTGTGCGTTACATTCGCATTAGCTATTATTACTCGACGAATACGTGTAGTCTCTGATAGGTTTATTAAAAGCCGAGGTTACCGGAATTGTCACCTACGAGACTACACCCGGCGGCATAATGTCAAGTAAGTCTTCTCTTTTTAATATTTGCTTCTTATCATTTAATTATAAAAAAAATCAGCATTCTGAATTAAGGGTAAAGGCAGTTGATTGTGTTCTTTCTTTTTTAATAAATAAAGAAGGGTAGATTAAAAAATGCGACTTTCCATTTCTGTTTGAAAATAAATTAAATTCTGTAATCAGTCTTTAACTACAAGGGACTTGTACATTTAGAAATAATAAAAATACTGTTTTATGATATTGTTGTAATATTTTATTTTAAGAAAATAACTATGGAACATATTTTCGTTATTTAAAATTAATCAAAGCTTTTATGAAAATAAAAATATAAAAAAACCCGTAGAAATTTAGTATAAATGTGGGTAATTTATTAAAATACTTAATATTTATAATTTAATAACGCTACAGTAATTAATTTACAATATATGTACTATTATGTGTATTACATTCGGCACATGGAATTCACTGTCTTGTTATGAATTGACTGGTACATACCACACGCGCACACACACACATTTTGCTTATGTGTTATCTGATTAAATTCTACGAGATTGTAAACAGAGCATTGCTATCAGTAAACTATTTGTGTATCTGTACATAATATAACACTTAACAATAATTTGTTCTAATAAAACTGCAATGATAATGACCTTGTAATCATTTATGTGTAAGGGAATAACGACATCAAAAATTAGACTAAAAATCCTATTAGTGGTCACCTAGAATTTCTGAGGGTATTTCTTTTAACCAGTTGACTAAATAAAGTATTCATTTTTTTTAAATTTTCTGATGTGCAAGTTTCCTACACCGACGAGCACGATGTGAATAAGCAATTAAAATTCTAATTAACATTTTTAATGTTGCCAGCACGGGCATAGCAGCCAGGTTACTCACCTGATATAAAAACATCTATTTACAATACTGAAAATGATGAAATATAAATAATCTATTGTATACCTTTAATACGGATATTGTTTAGTTTACATATATATAAGACAAGCTGATGCCCGCGATTTTGGCCGCGTGGATATAGGTTTTTTAAATATCCCATGGTAACTCTTTTAATTGCCCGGCATAAAAAGTATTTTATAAAAGTATCTCTGTGCCAATGGTTAAGATCTGTTCGGCGGTTGAGTCGCGAAAAGGTGACACACAGACAGAGGAACTGTTACTGAGACGGTTAGCGAGAGTTACTTTCGCATTTATAATATTAGTATGGATATTAAATACTGACCGCGATAATTGAATCGACCTGATTGCGGCTTAATAGTCGCCGTTAATACGCTCACTATTCCTTAAGTTCGAGGCTGTTGTCATGTTAATATGGAATGTGCAACAACAACACATCTACCTTCTAATAAATTATGATAATCTGCTTTGTTTACTTAATAACAGCACTGCCTTCGACGAAAATTATCGATCTTGATCAATACACATTTCGTTTCATATTTTCACCTCTATAAAACCGATGAAGTGCAATTGACGTTAAGTTAATATTGTTCCAGGTCTAATATCTATTAATAAGATTAATTTCCTGATTTTTCTTAAGAAACAAGCCAATAATATTTATTTATTACTTTTAATTTTAATAACAAGTATATTAACATCCCATACATTTTCATATGTTGCATACAAACATGTTTGTCAATTACTAGCCGAATACACAACATAAAGTTTTAACGAAACCTTATTTAAATAAAATTAATAAATTTAATAAGTGAACAGAATAAAAATTATAATTCGAAAATAAAAAATATAGCTTTACCTGTTTAGTAACTTGTTCTAAGTGAATAAATTATGCCGGCATCATAACAATATTTTAAAGTTTCGCGAGTAAATAGTACCTAGCCTAAAGTTATGCCACTTGTGGTGATGGTGGTGGGCAGCACCTTTCACTACATATGCACAGTCAATTTCAATTCAAAACTGGGTTGTTTATTGATGTACATAATGGACACATGTATCGAGATACATGAGTATGTTTGACTATTGCATTCTTGTACTATGTTAAGCGGTCGACTGCTCGCATGGTTTCATCCCGCCGGACCGGCCGCACCTAAATAGAAACCGCAGGGACATTGCTCCCGTCTCCCCAGCCGCGTCTGATCCTGCGCCGCTGTTCTCAAGTGCCTTATTGGGCTCGTTGTAAGTCTTATCACACAGAGCTATTTAAAATCTGAACAAACAGGCGGATCCGATAAAATTAGATATCCTAACGCCCGGATATTTTACGACGATGGAGCCTTGAAATTTGTCGATCGATGAATATTTCGTGCGTATGATGAAAAACAAACATTAAACTTAAATACTTATTTGTGTGACGTGAAGTGACGATAATAGGTATCGATGTTATTTCTGACAGCTGCAGTTATAAAATACAGGTTATTCGGGTTGCGACAATATAATTCTTGTTGTCTTAAAATAATTAAAGTCTCACTTAAAATTATCTATTTTATAATTATGCTACAGGGTCTCCTGATAGATTTTGACAATGGCGACAGGTTTATTTATTTTATTCTGAGTAGTTGCCCTATTCACAATTCACGTTCGACCAAGAATCCACCAAGTGTTATGCGGTGATATGGTCCAGAACGGTAGGCCAAAAGATATATAGTTTAATTAGTAATTATCCGCGCAGACAAAAACATTTACTCTTTTACCGGAGATGCGATCGAAGGAAGGTTCGAAAATACGCGGACAATTAGAATGTGTAAGTACGTCTAGATGAATAATTTCATTTTTGAATTGTTATTGGTTACGAAACCGATCACAGAACGCGTTCAACGTTACTTTAAAAAGTGCAGTACGGAAAGTTATTTAAAATCTTTTGGTTCTTCTCTGAAAGTCAAGGGAGCCAACGTGGACGTTTAATCACACAGATGACTGAATAATGTTCCTGATGTATGAGACTGAGAGTGCGTACCCCTTCCAGAAGAAGCTGAAAGTGTTAAACGTAGTTCTTAACAAAATCGATAATTGAATCAAGGGAAAAGGGGGATTCCAATTCCCCTGATATTCAGTAAGACCAAAAAATCCCTCTCTGAGTTCAGTGTCGATTTCAAGCGAAGATGTTTTAGAATTATACAACTTATTACAACATCCAATCGAACTTTGTGCACGGCAATCGTGAATTGTTTAAAGTGGGCACGTCACCAACAGCTGAAGAGAGATCATGAGTTTTATTGTGGAATGTCGACAGTATCAGCACTAGGGTTACCACATATTAATGTTTCAGATATGTACAGAAATATATCTCCTTAATTAACCCAAAATAGCCACGGCGTCTCTTTTTTTTTAAGGTCTGCTTAGGATATAATGTGTTAAACAATAGAAACGTCCAGTAATATAGGAATATTAATGGATTGACTCATTTGTACGTCTGGAAATAAGTTTAGATGGAGCATTGGCAAATCTAGGACACGTCCATAATACAATACTGGAGCTAAGAGTCCTATGCAGGAATCCGTCTGGGTAGAAACCACCGCAGGTTCAGTTATTCTGCAGTGGACGGGCGCAGTGTGGTGCTAGACAGAAATTATCTGGGTGACAGCATTTGTTATAGATGTTGCGCTTACCATGTAGGTCCGTTTAGCTCGTCTCGTCACTTTCTCCTTTAAAAACATTAAAAACAAATTTTTTTTTTGTATGAATATAACAAGACTTAAATTTGAAATCAAGAAAAAAACCTGCATTACCTAAATTACGACCTGGAGAAAATTAAATTACAATCTGTTTACAGATCTACACGCAAAGACACACTGCGAATAAATTTTATGCTACTCACTTTACTAATAAATTATCTTAACTAGAAAACACCGTTTTAGCTGCATGTTATGTATGTTCCGTCATTATTGATACTTTAGAAAACACCGTTTTAGCTGCATGTTATGTATGTCCCGTCATTATTGATACTTATAAAATAATTATGGATAGGGACAGTCCACGTAGTCCCTGAAAATTTGGCAAATATATCTCCGCCACTGAAAACCTGACGCAGTCCAGTAGTTTTATTTTCAAATTTATTTGTGTCGCGCTATTTTGGAATTGAACGTGTGGCACTTGTCTATTACACTGTGTCGCGGGTGGCCCACGCAACTTAAAGATATTCACGTATTTTACGTAGTATTTCAAAGTGGCAATTTTACACGTTCCTGTGACATAGTGAACTATATAATCTAGCCGTAGGTATATTATATTTCCACATATCCTATTTTTCGCAGAAGACAGCGCGTCTGAATGTACTCATATATAGCGTTACATACAATACGGGCCTATTCAATCTATAAATGGGTTTAGAAAACCGTTGGTTACATAGTGAAAGCCTGTTACTTACGCTTCATTGATCATGTGTAGTTTCTATATTCGAATTCCAGTCGATATTAATATTCGTACATTTCTCAAATTTCATAACTTATGTATTGTAAATGTGACCCCGTGGGCCTGTAACTTGCCTTTATTTTCATAGAAGGCCCGTGACTCTGGTTCGATCCCCGGTGCCTCATCATCATCACCATCAATTCAGCCTATCATTAGCCCACTGCTGAACGTAGGCCTCCCTCTTAGATTAACACAAAAGTTTGTAGCTTTCATTTTGGGACGATTTTGCCAAAAATGCCACGCGTGGCAGGCGGAATGGCAACCGCAGTTTATTTATTCAGATGTTCCAGAAAGATGCTGCTGCCCATCTCCTGATTTTCATTTTACCTCTGTCGACTTTTACGACACCCTCGGGATCTCGCCCGATGGAGAGACTTCATGCAGTCTCGAGAGATTCCAATCCACGAGCAGTTTGTGATTCCGAGCCAAACACTCATGTACGCAGCAGGAGCACATTCAATCCCGCTTCATATACAGGCTTTATGAAGCCTCGGAGCGCTCTTCTTCGTCATGGCGAAAGCGTTCGACAAGGTCTGGTACAACGGGCTCTTATACAAGTTATATGGGCTCGGAGTGCCAGATGGCCTCGTACTCATCATACGAGATTTTATACGTTGTCGTAACTTCCGCTACGGCGTCGAGGGAGTGCGATCCGAATCACATCCCATCCACGCCGGTGTACCTCGAGGCTCAGTCTTAGGTCCTGTGCTTTACACCCATTTCACGAACGACAAACCGCACACCAGCGGTGCCGAAGTTACACCCTTGCCTTCAGCTGGGGCGCAACTTATTTGCGATACCGCCGCATCTCAGGCCGGTTTTTATCTACTAACAGTCATGTCATGATAAGAAGCGTCTCTGGGGTTTCTTGCGCCATTTCTTCTCGAGCGGATACTTATTTCGAATTGGTGGTAAACTTATTTAATAATAATCCTGATGATATTAAACTTATTTAATAATAATCCTGATGATATAAGTAATATTGCCCTACCGATTGATGTAACTGACCAAGCCGAGGCCGTACCCCTTGGGCACCCTCGAAGGGCCCTTGCGCCAGTAATCCATAAATAAAGGTTTCGGCTAAGCGCCTTTTCCGCTCAGCCACCTTTCAATCCGGCGTCGCTGTGAAAGCCGTCGGGCTAGCAGTGACCATCAGTCCTAAAGCACACAAAAATAACGCACGGGACGAAACGAGGTGGTAGATTATGTTAAGCCGCTACCACACGGTCGGTGCCTGCAGCTCTAAAATTGTTTCAGCAGTTTTTAATGCTGATTATCCACGACAGCTTTATGAGAAAACTTGCATATCTAAGTAATAACAATTCCTCGAGAAATGTGATCTCTGCCCACCCGCATTGAAGCAGCGAGGTGGATTCTTCCTGGCTTCCAAACTCTTTACTTTACGTTTTGTGGCTCTGACTGTCTTTGACATTGCGTTAGAATCTTCCACCAATCATGTAGCTTTGATGTCCAATCATCAAGAATCCAACGATCACAGCATAATATAATAAAATTAATAGGCTATATAGCTTTCCTGGTGGATGATAAGGGACCATTCGCGGAGCCTGCTATCAGTAAAAGCACTGCTTCTTTAGCACGATACTAAACACTTTTACACCTGGAAATCGCGATTACCATTACGCGAAAAGAATACTGTAAAGGTCTTTTCGTTTTTTAAGTCGGAATATTGACCCATTTTATTAAAAATACTAGTAAGTCTATGTTTTTTATTGTGAACTGGCCAACGTTTAATCACCGACTTTGCCTAATTAACTTTAACTCATGGTAAGAGACAGGGACTTTTAAGAAAAAAGCCTATTCCTTTCTGAAAGGCCGGCAACGCAACCGTAATTCTTCTGGTGTTACGGATGTTCATAGGCGGCGGTGATCACTTACCATCATGTGAGCCGCTTGCCTTTTTGATCCCTATTCTATAAAAAAAATGGAGATTGATGTCCGTTATAGAAATAATATCAAAGAAAAGTTCACCACGAATACAATCATTTCAGAACGTGTTCGAGAAAACAAATAAATATAATTACCTCCTGTTAAGAAAGTAATAAAAACGATAGTGGTAATTTATGAAGAAAATAATAATAATAATTGATGAAAGCTGTGTGTTGACTTAGCAAAATGGGGTTATAAACATACTTTCTGAACAATCATCATCATTGCAGCCTATCACTAGTCCACTGCTGAACATAGACCTCCCCCATAGATTGCCACAAAAGTTTGTAGCACTAATTTTCTTTTTGTCCGTCATAGGTAATCTAAAAAACTATGCTAAAATCGTATGGATTTAGTGACGTAAATGTACACTCAAATCACACCCGTGTATTGTCTAGTCATAAATATTTATAAATGAGTTACATCGTTGTTACAATTCTAAAATAACTCCCTATAACAAAATGTGTATACGTTTGCTATGACTATATAAATATATTTTCAATATTATTTGTATAGAGTCATAGCGAACGTAACAGGGAAGCCAATTGTGGACTGAATCACGTGCCAGCTAAATTTTGTACGATTAGTGGGCGCATCTACGCATCTCCATGTTCATGAAGAGGAAACTGCGCATTTTCGCACTCCGAGTAACGAAGCTGCCGCAAAGACATAAGCAACGTGGAGGAATGGCGTAATCCTCTGAAACAGCGATTTATAGTTATTTTAGAAATGTATACACGTCATTGGCAAGTGTCAGGAGTGTGATTAAATTCGTATGCGCCATTATGTTTTCGAAATAGTTTCGCTAAAAAAGTTCATATCCGCATCCTCCTTACTATTTGCGGCACAAATGTTTTCGGTTCGCACAAATATTTTTTCCGGCTGAGTAAATTTTTTTTAAACATTTGACTCATATTTAATTTTGAAAATTTTACTCTTAAATGAAATTGAACTTCGAAACACCTACGAAATTCGACCGTAATTGATATTTTTTTACGTTTTAACGTTTTGAAGATTGATTAATTTTTTGTTTGCGACTGTTCGAACACATGCGTCATACTTGTGAACAGGAGCTGTTGGTGGAGGCTAGTCTGCTCGAGTTTGCAATGCACTTTTAAATTTATTATTGAATGTTTTATAACATTTTGTCATGGAGCGTGATTTGGTTTTCTATGAGACTAGGAGTGTATTTGTTTGTAAATTTATTTATAATGTACTTTTTATTAAGATAAAAAAAATAAAAAAGAGGATACCTACGGAGTTTCTTTCGCGTGTATCTTCACCGTCAGAGGAACCTCATTACGAAACGGTGGTAGTTTGTAAAAAAATGCCGCAGAATATTATGTATTTTATATTGGTAGTATGAACGTAAATAATGTATATTTTATTTTAGGAAATTTGTTGTATACACATATTATATATAGATTTTGGCTTTTTCGATTCTTCTTTGCACAAACTTTAACGAAGTCAAATATCACACTCTTGCGTGCGCGCAATATGCTTAAAAAGCGGTACAAAGTTTTCTCTTCGCGTTCTAATATATAGAAGACTAGCTGATGCCCGCGACTTCGTCCGAGTGGATATAGGTTTTCAAATATCCCGCGGGAACTTTTTCATTTTCCGGGACCAAAAGTCCTATGTCCATCGACAGGATGCAAGCTGGCTCTGTGCCAAATTTCGTCACGATCGGTTCAGCGGCTGAACCGTGAAAAGGTAACAAACAGACAGAGGGACAGAGAGAGTTACTTTCGCATTTATAATATTAGTATGGATATTGTGATTTTTTTATTCCATAACTAGACGAGCAAAACGTTCACCTGATTGTAAGTGCAACGTCTGCCGAGAACAAATGCTGTGTCACCCAGGCAGAACATTTCTGCGGTATCACACTGCGCCCGACATCCTCACGAGATCCCGAGACCTCAGTTCTTAAGTCTCATATGCCCAGTGATTACACTAGCTCGCTACTGCTTCACGGCAGAACAACTGGCCCCGGGGAGGTGCCTACCTTAGGAATCTAAATAAATTTACTGGCCGCGGTTTTGGATTCCTAAAGGAAGATAAATGCTGAAGGATGCTATAGTGCTCCAAAGTGATGCCTAGTAAATCCATTTTTACTAGAATTGATAATCACAATCTTCGTAGATAATTTCCTGTTGGACGTTTATTTCTTTTATAGAATAAAAGACTTCCATATTTTTTTAAATGTGTGTCTCACTATTATTAGTCCTGTATCGGGAGTATCCTGTATTTACAGACATACATTTTACACGCACAACAGACCCGAAAACTTACCAACCATTTGTTGCACAAATGTTGACTCCGGCTGAGATTGGGACTCAGGACCCGCGAAGTATATTTTACTTACTCGTACGGAACTAGTCCGCGTAGACTTTGAACGTATGGTCAATGAAAGAGAATTTGAACTAGTTTGACAATCGCGTGGCAAGATAAACTAGATCTTACTGTAGGGTATAGTTAAAAAAATACTTACTTTTATTTAAAGTAGTTTTCATTTAAGGAAGACTCCACTGATGGTAGGATCCCTATGCAGGAATCCGTCTAGGTAGGTACCACCCCAGGGCCAGTTATTCTGCCGTGAAGCAGTAGTGTGCAAACATTACTGTGTTTCGGTTTGAAGGGCACTGTGAGCTAGCGTAATCACTGGGCATATGAGACTTAAGAACATATGTCTCTGGGTGATGGGCACAGTGTGGTGTCACAGAGAAATTTTCTGGGTGACACAGCATTTATTATGGGTAGACGTTGTACTTACCATCAGGTGAGCGTTTTGCGCGTTTCATCATTTTATGCAATAAAAAAAAAAGAAAAGTACTACGTCCTTCTTTTATGTTTTGACAATGGTATCTTCCTTTTGTCGTAAGCCTGTTTACACTCAAAAATTCCGTGCGCGACATAATCACCTAAGTTGAGTAGATTAGCCGTAATCACTACGTTCAGCAGGTGGATTGGTTATCCAGTACCAGAACTTCGCAACTTATATATAATCAATAATATTATAATGTGTGTAATATTATACACGTTCGATTACTAAAGCAATACTTTAACCTAGTGGCAGGTTTCCTATGCAGAAATCCGTGTAGATATTTACCAACCCAGGGCCAGTTAATCCGCCGTGAAG
Organism: Luehdorfia chinensis; assembly: GCA_019845155.1. Taxonomy (NCBI): domain Eukaryota; kingdom Metazoa; phylum Arthropoda; class Insecta; order Lepidoptera; family Papilionidae; genus Luehdorfia; species Luehdorfia chinensis. Next base: position 17,169 of record JAHVAK010000562.1, on the reverse strand, counting down.
CAGTAGTGTGCAAACATTAGTGTTTCGGTTTGAAGGGCACTGAGAGCACGCGTAATCATATATATGAGACTTAAGAACCGATGTCTCAGGATGACGAGCGCAGCGTGCTGACACACAGAAATGTTGTGGGTGACACAGCATTTGTTATCGGCAGACGTTGCACTTACCATCAGATGAACGCTTTGCTAGATTTCGTCACTTCATCCAATAAACAAAGTCGGATGTTAACAAAAATATCTGTACTGTATATAATATGTGTACGCAAACGTTGCGGCACTGGCACTATTTGTATTTTTTTTTAATTTAATAGACGGATCGATTTATAAATTTATAATACGAGTCCGCTAAGGCTTTCCTGCGGTATACTTTTGAACACTCCAAAATCACATCAAACCGACTGTCTGTCTGTAAAATTATTCCTTTTTTCTTTGGTTAAATATTGCATCGTTTAAAGTCAATAAACTACTCGTATTGCTTGCAATATGTAAATAAATTACGTAGCTATATAATGTTTCCTATTGTGAAAGTTCATTAGCATCTTTGTAAATACAATAATGAGTAATTTGTTTACATAATTTTACTGTATTAACGGTAGCATAACGCAAAATTAAAACAAAGAAAACAGAAGACTTGAATGAGATAAAAACAAACGTAACAACAAAAAAAATTAACAACGACAATCAATTTATAAAGGAAAATTTTCTTTAAATAATTACGTTTTCTGGAAAGGAAGCGCATTTGCGTTGAATTTAAAGATGGCGGATACAAACTTTCAGATTTATAACATTAATAAGATTTATATGATTTTTTTATATAGAAATAGATATTTCTAAGACAATGAACTAAGCAAGAGAATTTTAATTTTAAATGTTTTATTCATTTAATGTATTTCAGGTCGAGCATGGGTTACTTTAGCTACAAACGATTCCTACGGCCTTGGGGCCTTAGTGCTGGCGCACTCACTGCGCCGCGCTGGCTCCGCCTATCCTGCCGTGGTCCTCATCACACCCTCCGTCACGGAGGCAATGAGGTATCAGTGATGTGACACATGCTAGATTCAATTAAAAGTTCAACCCTGGATACGTTTCTTACTCTTGTGTAATGTTTATACTTGTGACATTAAAGATGGTTGATTTCTAAAAACATCTAAAATTTCAATCAAGTAATTCAGTGGTGCCGCAGATATACCAGAGATCGAAACTGGGTCACTCGAGTACTTTGAAATTTAAGAAGACCTCCAGATTACTTCTTTTGAAAGCTTCTACGGCTGTTCAGTGGTGTACAGACAGGTTTTATCACTTGAAAGAAAGTGTCCCTTTCATTGTTTTCTTAAATGAAAAAATAGATGGACTATTGACTATATAATATGCTGGAAGTTACTTCCATATTTCGTATCTGAACAGCAAAAAACGTAAATATAGGGGAAAAAAATGCACAAACTAGATTATCTTCGCTTTATTTTTTTTTATAGCATAAAGTGATGAAAGGAGCAAAACGTTCACTTGATGGTAAGTGCAACGTCTGCCCATAACAAATGCTGTGTCACCCAGAAAATTTCTGTGTGACACCTCACTGTGCCCATCACTCTGAGATGGGTTCCTAAGTCTCATATGCCCAGTGATTATGCTAGCTCACTGTGCCCCTCAAACCGAAACACAGTAATGTTTGCGCATTACTGCTTCACGGCAGAATAACTGACCCTGGGGTGGTACCTACCTAGACGGATTCCTGCATAGGAATCCTACCACCAGTAAAATAATATTTGTGCTATAAAGGGTTTCGTGCACAAAACTAAGGATATGGAGTTTTTCTTATCTGTCCTGAAGCTCCTGCGTTCCCTCTAGGTAGTTAACGCTGGCAAAGTTCATCGGGGAGCGCAGAAATTCTTCTGGGCAGGCAATTCTTACCAGTTAAGTAAGTCTCACTAAGAGCCAAGAGCAAGTGAAATGAAAATACTACATTTTAATAAACGATCTACAGGGATCGTCTTAGTGCCGTATTCGCGGAAGTGGTGACAGTAGACGTTTTGGATTCCGGCGACGCCGCTCACTTGGCGCTGCTGCAGCGTCCAGAGCTGGGAATTACCTTTACGAAGATCCACTGTTGGAATCTCACTCAGTATGAGAAATGTGTATTTCTCGACGCCGATATTTTGGTAAGATACTTCAGTCAGATCATGTTTAATATTATCAATTTTGTTATTTCGTAGAAATATTCAACTTAATAATTTCAGCTATAGTCGATTTTATTGTTCAGTAATTTTCTACTTTTCTTACTAGCTCGTTTAATCAACGAAATTAACTTAGAAATTTGATAATCATTGCGTCATTAATTCTAAAATAGCTAGTTTTAAAACCCAATAAAAATTGTTTATTTTTCTACTGACGTTCCTGCCTGTAACTATCTTTTGCTTGCTTCTAACCTTCAGCATTAACTAACCATGCGCGAATGACTTATGACTTACTGGATATTTCGCTTCACAACCAAACCATTGGATTTTTAATTCTCGATTAACAACCTTATCGAAAGTCGTTAAATCTATTTCGATTATTAGATGTTTACACGATAAGAAAGTCAATGTTACCGGATGTGATTGGTCGCGCAGTAACACGAGATGACGAGACGTATAACCGTGGCCCAAATATTTTCTCCCGGCAGTTTTGGATCCGCTCCAAATTATACACCCATTTCGCGATTTTTTTCTTACATGACGTACGGTTGTTTGGTTTTTATAAGTTATATCAATTCGTCGCACGCATCACTGATTGTTTCTAGATTCAACATTCACATGTAAGAGACATTCGGTTACGTAACCGTGCCGTCAACGCCACAAAAATGAAACGCTTTATTAATGTTTCGCTCCAATAACAAACAATGAGATAGCGCGTTCGATGGTTCCATTGACATGTACCACGCATCTTTATCGCAGGTTATTGTGTCAAATGAAGCTTTATCCACGTATAGATAAAAATAATTAATAATTTATACTATATTTGTGTCTGCGTGAAAAACTTGCGAACGCGGCTTTGATAAAATTTGACGGACCGGGACTTATGTCCTCAGGAAGAATACTGCAAATCCGATTACGTAGATCACCGATACGTTTTGAGTAGCTCAAGTTTGATAAATTGAATTAGAGTATGTAGAATACCTACTCTAATCAAATTTGTTGGCATTCGATTGACTATTAATTTATCGCTATAGTGTGAAAGAATCATTTATTACATGCATGCTGATCTGCTATCGTGTTATTACTAATATACGTTTGGCAATTTTGGATAGTAACTGGATTTTTGTACATACGAAAACGTAAACAATTTTGTGGTTTATTATTGAAGGTGAACCTGAGGTCAGCGGTATTGTAAGATGGACAAAGATTCTATGCACCCTGCAGTGGCATTTATTACATACAATCGATTTCTTTCCTCTTGGTTGATATCGACCACAGTGGTTATATAAAAAAATCCATGAAGTGCAGTTAGTATCTTCGCGAACTCAGAGGCACTCGTCCTGATCTTTCCGGTTTTGAGGAAGGTAGCAATGTCAAAGACCCGGGGTCAGTTACAATATTTGTATTTCGAAAATATTCTAAAAATAATATATTCGAATCAGTCACTCTCATAACAAGTACGCCTACCGCTGAACCACGTGGTGGTCTTTTTTAATTTACATAATAATTTAGTGTGTCATAGCGAGAGACAGCGCCGAAGATCAAATGTATTCCAAAATATAAATTTATGCGATTCCATAAAGATATAAACTGTTTTAGAAAATAAAGAACGTCGCGAAGCGAGGTCCGTTTGTTAACTTTATAGGTTATCAAGGTTCCACAATCATACAAAGAATCCTTATAATTTCGTCCTATTAGTCTTAATGTTTTAGAACTCACATCGTCTAGAGTTTTTGACCGAAATACACAAAACATTAGATTTTAAGATATGAAATTATAATAAATATTTCATTATATTTAATTTACTTCTCTGAGAATAGAATGCTTTTTCTGAATGTGAGATATCATTAAGAAGAGTTTTTAAAACAATTATGAGGTTCCATAAAACACTTTTAACAATTTAGCTTATTTTTCGATATATCAAACTCAAAGTAGCCTAAGTGTATTTCTCCCACATCTTTTTAAATAATTCAACTTAAAAGCGGGAAAAATCTGAATAATAGATATTAAACCTGTACCTAAAACAGAGTAAATCCATCAAGAATAAATATAATAAAGAGTGAGGATGTTAGCTATGGGAAGTATGTTCGAAGAAATCGGAAATGCAGGAGGAATGCCCTTTTCCCGTACATCTATAAGTAATATAAGTCAAAGGAAATGTTTTTTTAAATTTAAAATGTCTTATATCTCCTGTATTTTAGCTGCTAAATGCGTTCAAACAGGGTCTTTGAAACATTGCAGAATCCTCAAATAATTATGAAACCAAATGTTTATTATATAATTAGAAGTTAATTACTATACTATATCTTATCATTGTTGCGATATATTCATTTATAATTATACATACATACATACATAAGATCACGACTGTATCCCATGAGGGGTAGTCAGAGACTGGGCACTCACTGCAAAAACAGATGACTGCCACAATCCACGTTTCCCCTAAACAATGTAATGCACTTGGTGTGATAGGTGGTGAGCCCAACGCCACCATGCGCTGTTGGGTGCACAGTGCAGTTTAATTCCTTACTCGCCTTTTACGAGATCCTTTGGATGAGATGGAGTGGTAGTATTCTTTTAACGAGCCGCCACCACACGACGCCGTATAATTATATCTACACTCAATTACTCGTAGTGTTAGATTTTGTTGTCTTTAACAAGTTACTTTACATTCGCAAATTCACGTTTCTCAATAATTGTAAGAGTATTTGAAATTGCATAAATAGAAAAGTTAGTTGTAAAAGCAAAATACATTTTGTTAATTCAGGTGGTCCAAAACTGCGACGAACTGTTTGAACGGGAGGAACTATCTGCCGCACCTGACGTCGGTTGGCCAGACTGTTTTAACTCTGGCGTGTTCGTCTTCAAACCCTCGGCGGAAACTTTCAGCAGCCTCATCATATTCGCCCAAGAGCGCGGCAGCTTCGATGGTAAGATAATTGCGACCGCCTGTTTTAACCGCACCGCCATTTTAATACAATAAATTCACAAATGCGTTCGACTACTAAACAAAAATATTTTGAACCAGGTGGCGACCAGGGTCTGCTGAACTCTTACTTCTCCGACTGGGCGCACGGCGACATCAAAAAACACCTTCCATTCTTGTACAATGTAACCTCCGCTGCCTTTTACTCCTATTTGCCTGCACTTAAACAGTAAGTATTTTGATCAGACTATCGAGTCTTTAACACTAATACTTCTTACATTTGCAACTGCCTGAATTATCACTATATTAACATTAAATGTTGCTGTTTCATTTACTTCAAAATATCTTTTTGCTTTTCGATATAATATATTAGAAAGTATACTATACTGTTAGTTTCTCCTGTTTTATTTTTAAGATAGTTCCAAAATAAATAGTTACTGGCTGATACCCGCGGCTTCGCCCGCGTTAGATTCCACTACACTTTAATGAAGTTAAGGTACATTGCTATTCCTCAGGAAACATAAATCTAATCCGGGATAAAAAGTAAAATGTTGTTCTGGGGCTTCTAAACTGTCTGTATACCAAAAATAAGGTCAATCGGTTACTCTGTTCAAGCGTGAAAGACGGACAAACCAATAAACCAACAAACACACTTTCGGATTTGTAATATGTATGTGGATTATGTACTTTCGTTCAAGCTACATACCATTAACGAATGTTAAGTTATATTTATGACATCAGTCAATACAAATAATTAAAAATAAAAGTATGTGTTTGTAATTTTCAAAGTTTAACGTTAAAGAACTTTTTAATGTTGCAAACTAAAGTATTTTATTAAAGTGATTTAAATTAAATATTATTTAAACTATTGATACGAAATTTTCACAGACTACTGGTAATGATTCTGCAACTAACTTCGTATTTGCTTGTTCAAATCATCTAAAAAACATGTTGTCTCTGTATGTGATGAATTTAACAATCTTATAAATAAAAGAATACTTTATTGTACTTACTTACAAAATACATAAAAATATAATTACAGGCGGATCTTAGAAAATTAACTTTGTCACTATTTTCTTTAATAGCAATTATTTCCAATGCCTTATTATGTTATGGATTTAAAAATTTCTGTTTTATCATACACGCCTAATAATTTATTTTTATTTTAGTTACGGGCAAAATCTTAAAATTATTCATTTCATCGGCGCTGCCAAACCCTGGCTCCAGCAATTCAACTGGGAGTCCCGTAGTGTGGACGCACCGGAGCATTTGCGAGAATTGCTCCAACTATGGTGGGACTTATTTGTCTCACAAGTGCACCGTCAGCTCGATACATCTATGGTAAGTCGCAGTATTAATATATAAAAAAATATAAGTGTTGAAATTTAACTTATTAGCAAAGAAGCGTCGAGTATGCGTTGAAATATAAATTATGTTTTGTATGGACTAGAATTGTGGTAGGCTATGAATAAAATATCATTGTAGCTTTACATATTCGGTACATAATCTGTTTAATTAGACGAAATATAAATAACTACATCGAAATTCGAAACACGCGTATCGCATTACTCTTCGAATGACATTGTCTTAACTAGTACTACAAGAGATCAAATACTTAAGGTGTAGAATATCAATATCATGTAACTTCACTGACGTCTATGTTCTGCGGTCTCTCGGAAACCACAGTATCGACGCTACGACGTATAGTCTTAAAGTAAATCTACCACCTACTTTCATACTCGGTTACAATCTGACTAATACAACATGTCTTCCAAGCATTCACAACAGGAATTACATGTTACAGAGGTGAGAACTTTTAACAAAATAAATCTTCAATAAGTTATTTTATTCAAATTAATTATGGATTCGATCTTTATTTTTGTAGGAATACAAATTTTCCGTTTAACCCTTTTTTGTGTTCTATAAATATTGCAAGATTTTATTTTCTAAACACGCTTGCAAATAAGCTTGTGCACCGTTCTGCTCTAATTGCACCTCCTGTTTATGAATCAATACGAAGCTAGTGCATTAATAATCTAAACATTTCTCCAAAATACTAACATTTTCTAACTGTCCGAAATTATTTGCTTTTTGCACGAGGTTTAATAATTAGTATTTGGGATGGAGTAGATGGTGTTGGTATTTTGGTGAAAATTCACCGCGTTAACTATGTAAACATACATGTAATAATAATAGCGTATTCCTTTTTTTAAATGTTTCATTATTCAATTCAAAATTATATTATATGGAATTACGTGTATGTTTATTTGCTGACGATATGTTTGTTTTTATAATAACTAATTGCTTGAACAAAGCTTTTAATATTGTTTTAAAAATAAATTCATGTGCGTGAAGCTTCGTTCAAGTGACTATGCATGCATTCCTACTGAGCCTTGTCACTCCAACCGATAGGTTGAACTTGAAGACGTCCCCACGGCGATAGCGCCTTCACAACAGGCCTTCTTCAACACTGAGCCAAGACTGGAATACAACTACTATAAACCGGTATTAGACCCGGATTCGGAATTCCATTGGCATCACCCAGACGCTCAAATCCGAGACACAGAAGTGATTGTGCCGACGATAGACATGGCTCAGTTTCATGATCCCTGGGATATATACAGAGGACACATTCCGCCAATAGCAGACGACACAAGAAGCACTTGCTCCCATTTGCAAGTATATAAAGAGCAACAGGAGATTAGGAAACATGTTTGGGAACCAACTTTGCCACAACAAATTCAACATTACGTAGAAGCATATTACACTGATACACGTCACGCTGATGAAACAGGTCACAAAGATGTACATCACACTGTAGGACATCGCGAATATAGAGATAATACAGAGAAACATCACGAACATCACGAACACAATACACAGACCACCGGGCCTCCGTCAGATAATACTCACTTTATTTACAATCACGAATATCACCGAAATCACCACCATCATGAAGTTTATCACAAAGGTTACTTTGATTACAATGAACAAATAGAAACATGCCCTAGCTTTAGCTACGATCAACAAAGTTCTCAACGTTCGAGTTACCAAGAGTCAAATGACTATAAAGAAAATAGTAAGCATGAGAGCCATTCATCACAAAATCCTGACAGGTTCCAATCACAATTAGACAGTCAGCCCAATACTCTACAATTTCATGCGCACTACTCACCACTCTTAGAGTCCCATAGTAACGATCAGCACGAATGTGCTCCATTACTGCAAGATAAACATGAAGTAATTAATTCTAGTCAAGAAGATCACCACGATTTACACACTAATCATAGTAACGAACTGTATTCCACACTTAATAACAATGATGTTAATAATGTTGATTTTGAATTGAAAATAAATCAAAATCACTTACTAACTACTCATGTACATAAGAGCATGGAAACACTTACTTGTCCAGTACGAAATAAAGTGGAATATGTTTATTGCGTTCACTTGGACCATGAAAAAGAAAAGTATCGGCAAATGCAAAAATTTAAAAGTGTACCTTTAACTAGCACGCAGGAGAAAATTAATGGTTTTACATCAGACTCTGAAATTGAAGGAAATGAAGATTTTATTATTCCTCGACACCCGTACGATGGCTTCTATTTGAGGCACAGAATGACTATAGACTCACGCGGACGCAAGATATGTACGCATGAAATCCCACCGATACCATCTCCATCGCCATCGATCTCACCTCCTGAAAGTCCAATATTTTTTGACGCGATTTCGGAGCTTTCGTCGCCGGAGGATAAAACTTTAAAGAGTGATGAACACGACCACGTAAGTGAGCACTTCAAAGTTCTATATACTGGATAAGTTGGTACGGCATACTTTTGTTGAACGTACCTAAAAAAACTAAGAGTGACATTAATAAACAAATTTGTTTTTTTTTCTGTTTGAGAATGATATTGCCACTACTCAAATTGTAGCTTGCATGCTGTATTTTGAAACCAATATGCACGTAGTTGTCTGTTAACATATAATGAATAATTAAGTAAAAATAACATAACACAATATTTAATTTAAATGAAGGAAAATTATCTTACTTCTAAATTAAATCATGTTAAGTTTCAACAACAACACATACAAAATACAATTGTTATATTTTATTACAGAGTGGTGTAGCGGGTAATTTAGCAAGAGTATCACCTGGTGCAGTTGCAACGCAATATGAGGTACTGGATGAGCTAACTCGTCGTCAAGGATGGGAAGCAGGCAACATTGATTATATGGGTGCCGATTCGTTTGCCAATATTTGGGCGAAAATTTCACAAACTCTCAGCCAGCCTCCGGCCGCATTGCCAAAGCAGCCCTCTCCCCCACCAAAAGGTCTTACACCCTCTAACGAATCGGATGCGGAGCAACCGACCAGTGGTGAAATCAAGGAGACTCCTTCATCAACCGCAGTTGAAGTTCAGACAACCATTTCCTCTGATGAATCTGAACAGCCCAGTGAAACTTCTTTAACAAAAGAAGACCCCAGCAAAGTAGAAATTTCTGCCGAAACACCGGCTTCAAATACTGCACCAGTTCCTGTTGATATTTCTGTATCAGATAGTACAACGCTTTTGGAACCAAAGCAGCAAGATTTAGTTCCTTCCGAAGTCCTCCTTGCTGAAGCAGCTGCGTCAGAGACAGCTACTATACCGGTGGAGACTGCCAACATTCCCGATGAAACATCTCTTTCTGTAGAAACATCAGCAGAAATACCAGTTCCAGTTGTAGAAGCGGTTCTTGCTGAAGTGGCTTCTTCCACTGGTGTCGCAAATTTAATGATAGATACAGATAAAATACCTGCAACAGTAACAGAAGCTTACATCCCTGTGGAAAGTTGTAAAGAAATAGAGTCGGAAACTGTACTTAGCGTAGCTACGTCTGAGAAAGTTGTGGCTCCACTAGAAGAAAAAGCTGCGAAATTATCAGTTGCTGAGGAACCTAAAATCGAATCTCCTAATCAAGAGATTTCAAAACCAGAGGATATTCCCGTGGCAAGTGTCACTGACAGTCCTCCTTTGGCGAACACGCCTTCTAAGGAAGAAATCCCCACAGAACCCGCTGCTAAATGTAAGTAAAGATGTAAATAAATGATTGAACCCGCCGATTTTGGAACGGCTTTGCATTCAGACCTCACCGAGTTTACTTTGCAGTTTTTTTTTGTCAAACTTCTACTAATATTTCATAGATAAGTATCGTTTGTTCTACAAGGAATAAATTGAGAAACTCAGAACTAAAATCAGTTAATCTTGTAGAATAACATGTGAACACATGTCTTCTTTTTATTTGTGCCGTTATGTGCTGTTTGGTTTTTATGTTAATTTACTGAGCATACCTTTCAAAATTCGTTGTTATTTCACCCAGCTACCGAGGAGGCAGCTCAAGAGACGCGGCTTTAATAGAACAGGTAATAACCATATTTCACTTGGACTCAACACCGATCTTTCTTGTCGACTACTTAATTCTATATAAGTAAAATTCTTCTGATCTGTTACATTGCTACGAAGTTATTTAAATTTCAGATGCCCACGTTTTCATTGAATTTGTCCTTAATTTAGAAAATATTTAGTTTCCTTGATAGATAATTAGTGTTATGGAATTTGGGTTGCGTCCAAGTGGGTGTAATATGTAAGAACATTTGATCAACTTTTGCAAATCATGGTGCCATTTCTAGGAAGCTTCGAGGGCTTTCTCGGAAACTAATCCATATAACTGATCAACGAACTTTTACCCCGCAGTCGCCCATGCTCTTATTATAAAAGTATAGTATAGTAACTATATTAATTTCATAAAAATAACAAAATTATATAATATCACCACTACGGAGCAATGGATTCTGCACTTATTTGCTAAATCACTGAAAAAGGTTCTTACAGTTTTGCCGCGAATTAAAAATGACACAACCTCCTCTTAATTTTTTTGGCTTTTCATGATTTTTCACACATTACAAGGAACATTATTTAATACTTGTCCTCCATTTTCATTTTGCATCGCTAACTCGAGCAATGGCATCAAATATTTAAGTACGATATATTTATATATTACCTATAAATTTAGATAAAAATACATATTCAGTCTCTACAATAATAATCCTTGTAATGTCATTGAGCTTCAGATCTCCGCTAACTGACAGTCCTAACTTTCTGCTTGCATCGTTTCGAGTTAACCATGTAGTTCTGTTTTCCCTCGACTTTGTTCCAGGCCCTAACCGAGCTTGCTCTCTAATGTGATCGCGATACTAACGCCAAGTCTAATCGAAACGAGAGAATAAGGCGGGAATAAATTGGTTGTGTAGCGGAGGAGCGCCGCAGGCCCGCTGGGAAGCTGCAGCTCAGACCTCCCGTCACCGCCGACCCACTTCCCACTCCCGATAGCGAGCTAGAAGACGCAGCCACTCTTGCGCAGTCCATTATAGCCAGCGAACTGCGCACGCCTACAGTAACATCGCCTACGCCCCCAACCCCTGCCTCACCCGCGCAATCAAAACAAGAAAAACGACTTTCCGTCGAAGAACCGCAAGTACCCACGCCGCCCGTAGGCTCAGTGTCACTTTCTCAGATCGGAGTCAAACCTGCAAAAGAAAAATCAACCATTGCGGCTCAAATAGAATCTTCTGTGTCGGACAAACCAGCGCCCACGTCCCCAACGACTGAAACTAAAGCATCGGCAGAAGCGCCTAAGAAGAAAGTCGTCAAGAAGGTGCTCAAGAAGGATAGCGCAGCGAGCGGCGAGGCGCCAGTGCCGCCGCCGCGCAAGAAAGAAAAGAAACCCAAAGAAAAATGAGCGCTCGCGCCACGCTCCCGATAGTTCCTCTGTGCCATAATTGTAACCTCTCCTAATTTTAACGTCTCATTTAGTTTTGCATATGCTTTTATTTGCCGTAACATTTTTATAATTTACTTTAACGCGTCCACTATTGTATTTTAATTATATTTTTTATGATATAATTTATTTATTATTCTTACAATTTTACATTATTGAATTGAATTGAAGATAATTAATTTTAAATTTGATTTTAAAATTGAATTTTATCTACTAAAGGACGAGACATTTATTATTAATTGAAGAGATTTTTTTTTATGGATTTTGTATTAAAATATTATGAATTACATTGTTGCATTATTGCTTGGTGTTTGGAACATAGAAAGACAGTAGTGCCTACGCTATTGTCTTCTGTAAAAAGCGATCTAGTGCTTAAATACTTACTAATAATACAATTTTGCCAAACTGATATGGCTTCGAGGATTAGGTCTCCCCCGAGTTGGAAAAAAGAAGCGTATTGTCCACGCTTTGTTTTGGATTGGCGATCAACTTCTCGTACTTTAGAGACTGCTGTCCATCACCGATCTGGATTGGACTGGTGCACGAACTCTTCCTATCCATATGTTAAAACACTATTAAACAAATATTTTATAATGGATTTTATGGTATAAAAGAATATATGGATGATATTAACCCCAGAGGATGAGGCTGATCGCTACCGTTACCGTTTCTAAATACTTATGTAACCATTTCAATAATACTATTTTTAGAGATTAAAAAAATGACTAAAAAAGAGGATTCCTTTAGTTTCTTTCGCCTGTTTGTGACATATAAGTGATGTTCTCCTAGCCGATTTCGACCATGGCGACAACTTCCGAATACTGTCGAGAGCCATCAACTGCGCAGGAGATATTATAGTGCCACAAGTGTACGCGCAAACATAGAGGCACTCACTCGTCCCAACCTACCCGCGCCCGATGTAACGCTGATGCGATAAGATCGGAGGTAGGCTAGGATGCAGTGTCAGAAACACGGGGACAATGACAAGACAACAGACCCGAAAACCAACAATTTGTGTTTTAGCACAAATGTTGGCTCCGGCTGGGATTCGAACCCAGAACCCGCGGCGTAGAAGTCAGGTACTCTGACCACTAGGCCACGCGGTCGTCAAGACATGTAAGTAAGACTTATATGAAAAGTGTACGGGATCGTATAGCGATAATTTAGGCACTAATTCTACATCTCATCTCTACTCTAAAAAGACCCCCTTAAGCGTCTTACCCCCTTTCCCCTTCCAGCCATGGCCATTTAAACTTTTTGTGTGTTTTGATGTGTATGTCCCCGAAAAAATAGCAATAACTTGAAAGAGTGTGGCTGCATAGATCCGCAAATGGTCTTATTCGAAAGGCTGGAAGGAGAAAGGGGATAGGACGCATTAGGGGGTTGTTTTAGAGTGGGGATGAGATGTAAAATCGGTGCCTATATTATCGTTAATACGATCCCGTACACATTGTATATCAGAATTTTCATTAAAATAAAAATAAATAAAGGTGAATTATTTAATAAAACAAATCTAATCGCGTTTAATTTTAAACTATAACCCAACATTTTGTGCGCTTTTCAGCACCCATGATCACGGGAAGACTGAGTTGATAGATAGATAGATAGATATATAGGTACCTTCAGCTTTTAATTATTAATAGCTAAAAAAATCGTTTTATTAAATGTGTAATATTCGTGTAAATATAAGAAATTATTAAGAATAATTAACTGAAAAGAAGATATGGGATGTACAAGCGGGATTCAGGAGAGGAATGGGATGCCTGAATCAGCGTATCTTGCGAATCATAGCTGATTGGGCACCTGGTTGGAACAAAATCGCAACACAACTATTAAAATCAAGTTTTTCGCCATTGTCTGAACCAATAGCCTACCTACTTAATCTAAGTTATGCCAAGGGTATATTTCCCTCGATTTTGGGAAAAAAGTTATTGTCTGTCTTCTTTTTAGGGGCTGGTGATAAACGACTACCTTCTAACTAAAGGCATATCTCATTCTCGTCAACCCTCTCCGAATTTATTGAAATAGTTGTAAATAACTTATGTCATACCTAGAGAAATATTGTCTTAAATACGGGTTTTCGAGCTCGAAAATCGAGAAATGTGTCAATGTACTTTTGGATCTTCCAAAAGCACTCGATACGGTCTCCATTCATATACTATTGGTGCGTCTTTGGAGGGTTGCTGTGAGGGGAAATGTTCACCATTGATTTGCAGATTACCTCACAGCGTAAACAGCAGGCTAGAATCAATGGCCACATAAGTGATAGTGCCGTTTGCGTTCCTCAAGGCAGGGCCTTTGAGACTAATATTTTAATTGTGCGTTAATGAATTGTGCAACATTTAGCTGAAGAACGCGGATAACACTTTCCTAGTTTTTCATGACTCTACGTGATCTCAAGGGTGGGTCATCTAAAGTCATACCGTGGTAAGAAGTAAAATTTTAACATTAAATATATGAAACACAAAATACATGTGCTTAAAAATATCTGGCCTATACGTGTCCGACAGAGTAGAATAGCACCTACCTCTTTCTTGACAGCCTTTATTCGTGCAGAACAATATCATTAAATGCAATGCTGTCACTATACTGCTCCTGGGAACGCAATGGTGAGTAAGAATTAACATAGTTAATAGAATCAGGCGTTACTTTGCGGAAATCCATTATAATGAAGAAAAGTAAGTTACTTTGCTAAGATCCGCATGCAAAATATAAAAATGGTGTATATTACCTAGTTTTTTGAAGTGCACCACCCGCCCTCCCTCAGTAGCGTGCACAAGCAAACTAACACCGCCACCAGGAACCGCCACCAGGTACCCTCCACCAACCACTACAATACCACCACTAGATAATATACACCACTGAAGTCGAGAACACGACACGTGTTTCGCCCCAAAACGAGGCATTATCAAGCGTAATAGACTCTACGACAGACGGCCGCCGAGTGAGCGGCGCGGTCAAAGAGCTGCCTATTTATACTACAGGTGACGCAAACGGCCCCCACCTACGACATTGCGATTACAACATCGTGATAGCGACCGCTTGCTCACACAATCCACCACCCGAATTACATAAGCAGCCGTTTGCGACCGAATCGATAGCAAACTACTACTTAGAGTATATTTAAACTTTAAGTACTGGATTTAAAGATATTTAAAAGTGGTGAATTCGAGACGTTTGTTTGTTCATTCAGCAGTGCAATGTTATTATTTTTATTTTTAATTATTTCTAATTGTTCCAGCACACACAGCCGAAGCCCCTTGTCGCAAATATGTAGGACTTTAAATGTGTGGTCGCTAGTCAGGTTATGCCCAGTTTCCAAAAGATGTTTTGCGAAGTGTGATCTGTCGGGATTGCAATTTCTGTACGCGGCCAAATGCTCCTTGTATCTGGTATCGAAATTGCGACCAGTCTGACCCACGTAAACGGCGCTGCATTCACTGCAAACAAGTCTATAAACGCCGGATTTTTGGCGTTCATCAATTTTGTCTTTGACGTTACAAGCCCCACTCAGCGAATTGCTTGTCCTGAACGCAACGTAAATATCGTTACGCCTAAGAGTCCTTGCTATTCTCTCAGATACAGGACCCAAGTAGGTCAAACTGCTCACATATCGTCGAACACTTCGGGATGTAGCCGCGTACAGATCTTTGCGAACTATATGAATTTGTTTCAAAAAATATTATTAACACCATTATAAAAAAGAAACGACAAGGACAAGGGGCTTCGGCTGTGTGTGCTGGAACAATTAGAAATAATTAAAAATAAAAATAATAACATTGCACTGCTGAATGAACAAACAAACGTCTCGAATTCACCACTTTTAAATATCTTTAAATCCAGTACTTAAAGTTTAAATATACTCTAAGTAGTAGTTTGCTATCGATTCGGTCGCAAACGGCTGCTTATGTAATTCGGGTGGTGGATTGTGTGAGCAAGCGGTCGCTATCACGATGTTGTAATCGCAATGTCGTAGGTGGGGGCCGTTTGCGTCACCTGTAGTATAAATAGGCAGCTCTTTGACCGCGCCGCTCACTCGGCGGCCGTCTGTCGTAGAGTCTATTACGCTTGATAATGCCTCGTTTTGGGGCGAAACACGTGTCGTGTTCTCGACTTCAGTGGTGTATATTATCTAGTGGTGGTATTGTAGTGGTTGGTGGAGGGTACCTGGTGGCGGTTCCTGGTGGCGGTGTTAGTTTGCTTGTGCACGCTACTGAGGGAGGGCGGGTGGTGCACTTCAAAAAACTAGGTAATATACACCATTTTTATATTTTGCATGCGGATCTTAGCAAAGTAACTTACTTTTCTTCATTAAGAATTAACAATTATTTGACTCTTACCAAAATGGCGGCGATGTAGTTCGCCACACGACGGTTTTCCGCGAGAGCGGAAAGTGGGCCACGTGATTGGCCTCTGCCTACCCCTTATATGGGAAAAAGGCGTGATTGTATGTATGTATGCAAAAAAAAATACTTAAGTAAACAGAGTATCACTACATTCCTAGATAGAAATCCTCGTAAACACTGCAATCGCAACTTGTTTGAGCACAAAAACAATAGTTTTATTGCGCTAGAGAATGTAGTCTATGATCACGCCGACATATTTAATAGCTTCCATTAAATATGTCGGTGTGATCATAGGCCGCAAATTGAACAAAATTCCCATTGATAAACTGTTTTCGAAACAGATAAGAAGATTATTCAAGTTTTTAGTCTTCGCTTAGTGGCCAGACCATAAATTGTTGGCAGGAGCTGATTTAAACTGGGCCCGCGAGGCCCGTGACTGGGGCGGCACAATTTAAGGAGAAAATAATAAATGTTTTACGTAAAGAAAGGCGGCTTATTAGAGCGGACGTAGGGCGTCTTTGCTATCAAATTCTACTCTGGTTGTTAATGCAAACCTTCAAGGCTTTGAGAGAGTGTATCATTGGTTACTGGTTTGTTCCGTATTGCTCACCATCGTTTCTATTCTTAAGTTATCTTATCCTATAAGCATTTATTAATCTATAAGTAAATAAATATTGAATGGTTACAAAATGTATACAGACAAGCTGTTACTTGAACCGAATTGACTACATGTACATTTAACACGACGCACACAAACACACACACATTCTGCACGTATGTGACAGACAAGGCAGTGTCTTGTCTAAAACAACTGAATGATAACTGCTCAGTATATCTACTACTATTAAACTATTGATAAATATAATTAAGAATAACAATAGAAAGGCAGTGAACTCAAATTCGATCGT
>JAHVAK010000561.1:0-104888 GCA_019845155.1 Luehdorfia chinensis | reverse complement strand
GTGCCATAAAGATAGAAGTATCGCTGAAAATTGGTAGTTAAATGATTTATTTGTTAATATTTTCATATCTTAGCCGATAGCTGTCCGGCAGAGTAGAACAGCATCTACCTCTTTCCTACCCAGGTGTTGTAAGAGGCAACTAAGATATGGTACAGATAGCTGTACTCTACTGCTCGTGGGAATGCAACAGAGACTCAGATATTTCTTTAGACTCGTACCAAGTGGCGGCGACGTGTTTCACCACCGGTCACGTCTCGTTTCCCGCGGGGATGGCTCCTGCCTGCCCCCTAAAAATAGGAAAAAGGCGTGACTGTATGTATTTATATTATATTCCGTATGCTTTATATAATGCTTAAAAAATACTGTGATGTGAGGCAGAAATAATAATTTAATTTAATAAATTGTTAACAGAAGTGTGATCGTATGAAATAATCAGGCCATATAGTATTGACAGGAAGTAAGATGTGCTTTAGAATTAATTTATATCGAACTTAAAATAAATGTTGATAGCCCAGTTCCTTCCAATCAGGAAGACACCGAATTCAAAGAACCGAGGCTGGAATCATCAACGACCGAGTTCTTTCCGATCAGCCTGATCCACTGACTGCGAAGAGGCGTTGCGTCTTGGTTGCATGGGAAGCGTTTTGAGGAGAGAATTCCTACTAAACTCCACTATCGTACATTGAAAGAAAGAAAGAAAAAAAGAAAAAAATCATTTATTTGCTTGAAGCAGACGTACACAAAAGTAATACATAATAAAAAAATAAAAATAGCAGTACAAAAATATATAAAAAAAAGAAACTAAAAACCAAAATAATACCTAAAATAAAAGTATAGAAATTGTACGCCGTACTCCTAGCAAACGAGGTGGACAACTCAGCATACACTGCGGCGGAAGCGAATTCCGTCACAGCACTGATTTTCAGTGTCAACCCCCATTTGCACTCCGATGTCGTTTAAAGAAAATAAAACAATTATATGAAATATATAAATAATTACAATATTACGGTAATAATATAAAAACAGTAATAACATTTTGAAAATAAATACGTAGCTTTCTGACACTTATAGTAATTCCTAACAATTTTTTTTTTGCATCTTTATAACAAAGGATTGCAATTATTAAGAAATGTTCACAATAAAATAGACTTGGGAATGTGTTTCATTGACGGAAAGAATATAACAACGAGCTGAAAGAAGCAGTATTTTTTAGCAAAGACGACCCATCACTTCACATATCGAAGGTATGTAACATAAACCAAAACTTTTTACACCACCGCACCGCACCGCAGTGCCAATTAAAAAAGAGATAAAAATAACTAATAAAACTATATTTAACCGTGTCTTAAAATAATGAATCAAAATAATAAATAAAGAAATTTGTTGCAGGTTTTAAATTCTTTTAAGAAGTGTAGTAAGTGAGTGTAGTAAGAGGCAGCACAGCAATTAGCTCAGTATTGAGTGGACTTGTCATAGAACATTACAGGACAACCAATATCGAATCTCACGCAAAAGTAAAAAAGTAAAGTTTCAGCCTATAAATGTCCCACTACTGAGCACACGCCTCCTCTAATTTCTGAGAGGGTTTTGGAGCTAGGAAGAATCCGCCACGCTGCTCCAATGCGGGTTGGCGGATCTCACGCAAGCCGCCCTTTAATTCGTCAAATCCCCATCTCGCTCAGGGGCCATTGCAGAACAACACAAATTTTCATCAGCACCACCTGGACTACTGGCATTCCACGCTTTGCCAGAAATTTTCTGCCACGCACAACCACTTTGTGGAATCTGCTGCCGCCTCCTTTTTCCCGACAGATACGAATGAGCTCATTCCTTTTGTCAAAGGCCGGCACGCACCCAGAATTCCTCTGGTATTGCAGATGTTCATGGGCGGCGGTGATCACTTACCATCAGGTGAGCCGCTTCCTCGTTTGCCCACTCTTCTATAAAAAAAAAATTCGAGAGTTATGAGATTCTCATTATATCAAAATCATCAGCACATTCAACTCCACTGCTGCATTCCAGACTTGTTGGCGCATTTTCGGAAAGGCTTCTAAGGATCCAGGAATTCATATTATGATATATATGTATAATATACAATATGTTTATTACAATTATATATATATTATTATTTTATATTTGTATTATCCTTATTTATAAGTAACTGCGTACAGGAATTAAGTCCTCCTTTTGTATCCTTTTATTGTAAAGGAAGCAATAATGGATTAAATAAATAAAAACGCGGAGCGCAATACCCTCGTACTGTCCACCACTAGTGTGTGGATATAATTTCCGACTTTTTCGGTGTTTTTCCCAAATTCTTTCATATGAACCTTGTTCTGACAATTGCGAAGACAACAAAAAAAATCAGCCAAATCGGTGGAGCTGTTCTCAATGGATGATCTTTCATACATGCCACAATTGAGTTTTATTTACATAAAATAAGGAGATAGAAGACACAAGAAGAAGATAAACTCATGGAGACTCATCTATTATTTAGAGATGTGATTTTCTTTAATCTTTAATTGTAACGTCATATGCCTTAGGTAAAAGGTATTTCTTCCCTGACTATCATGGGGAGCAGGGTCTGTGGTGCAAAAAGTCCAGTTTGAGGTCTGATCTATTAAACGTTAAATTTCATAGTATGCGAGTGACCTGGGTTCGAGCCCCGGTGTCAGCACCACTAAAATTGTTAATTGCAATCTTAAGTGCTGATTTACCACGTGCTCGGCGGTGAAGGAAATCATCGTGAGGAAACCTGCATGTCTGAGAAATAAAAAATATTTCGAAGACGTGTGCAGTCCGCCAACCTGCATTGGAGCAGGATTCTTCCTCCACCTGCATTGGAGCAGCGTGGCGGATTCTTCCTAGCTCCAAAACCCTCTCAGAAATGAGAGGAGGCCCGTGCTCAGTAGTGGGACGTTGATAGGCTGAAACTTTTTTTATAAGATTGCCGGATAACGTTTGTGCAAAAATTGTGGGTTTTCTGGTGTGGTTGTGTTTTCATCACTAGATGTGGTCGCCAGAGCTTAGAAGGGAGCTCCACACGCAGATGAGGTGAACATTTAGTGTAAAATTCGAAAGGTTTCCTTTTATATTACGGTATCACCATGAATGGTTTCATTCTAAATTAAATAGATCGAATTAGAAGAAAAGACGATAGAAAATAACTAAAATGTGTAAGTCGCATATTGCTTTTGATTTCTACCAAAATTTAAGAGTTTTTTGTATAAATAAAAGAATTGGTACTGTAGGTACGGCTTATTTTGATAAGAAATGAATTTAAATTTAATGTTTTATGAATTAAATGAAAAGAAATATATTAATAATTTGACGTAAAAAATTCAGATTTCGTTTGTAAAATGTATTTTTTTTACAGTCTACTATCGTTTCTTAAAGAGGTTCGTCTGTACGGAGAAGAAACAAGCGAAAGGAACTCCTCAGGTAACGTCTTTTTCGTCATTTGCCTCTTTCATAGAAATATGAGAGTAGGAACAACGAACGAGAACTACTTAATGCACCTAATAGTAAGTGGCCAATGTAGATTTTACAAATGGTGAGATTCCTATGCAGAAATCTGTCAAGATTACCTCCGCAGTGCGATTAATTCTGCTGTCAGATAGTAGTGGGAAAAGACAACTTTGTTTCGGCTTGATAGACACTAAACCCAGTGTAATTAAAGGGCATATGAGACTTAGGAGCCGATTTAAATGAAACTAATTTACGGATTTTATCGCGTTTAATGTTTTACTATTTATAACCCGACGTTTCGGGCGCTTTACAGCTCCCATGGTCACGGGGGGACTGAGGTGACAGAAGTCTTGCAGTGGTATGCTTGGTTTTTGATTTAATTTTATTAATAATAGGATCCCAAGCCGGTGGTAATACCCAACTATCTTCCCTATTTAAATTAGGATGTTTTTTAATTTCAATAGCCTCGCGAATCATCCTTGGTAGGAATCGGTAATTCGGAATCCTAATAACACCTTGAGTCACACTGTGTATAGGAAAAAGACCCATACTAACAGATATTTAAACGGTGAATCTCACCACCATCCATCACAGTTAGCTACCGTGGGTAAATCCTTGTTTCAGAGAGCACGAGGAATCTGTGACAGGAAACACCTGGCCGCCGAGCTTCAGCATGTCAAGCAAGTTTTGCACGACAACAAGCTTCGGGTTCCGCGCCTACGTCGCAGTGACCGAGTGAAACCGGCCACAGTCGAGCGTGTATCTGCTATTCTACCTTATGTCAGAGGAGTCACGGACAAGATAGACTATATCTTGAAGCGGGCTTCCATAAAAACATACTTCAAGCCGCCGAAGAAGATAAGTCAGTTTTTACCATCTGTCAAGTGTAACATCCCTCTACAAGACACAGGAGTATACAAGCTGGATTGTGAATGTGGTCTCTCTTACATAGGCCAAACAAGAAATCGATAAAAACCCTCGTGAAAGAACACATAGCTGACGTGAAGCATCGTTGTTCTAGGAAGTCTGCAGTCTGTGACCATGTTCTGGATCATCCCAACCATTACATCAGATTTGATAGACCACAAATCCTTGCAAAAGAACACCGATTCCTACCAAGGATGATTCGCGAGGCTATTGAAATTAAAAAACATCCTAATTTCAATAGGGAAGATGGTTGGGTATTACCACCGGCTTGGGATCCTATTATTAATAAAATTAAATCAAAAACCAAGCATACCACTGCAAGACTTCTGTCACCTCAGTCCCCCCGTGACCATGGGAGCTGTAAAGCGCCCGAAACGTCGGGTTATAAATAGTAAAACATTAAACGCGATAAAATCCGTAAATTAGTTTCATTTAAATGAGTAGTGTTCGCGTAAATATAAGAAATCATTAGGAGCCGATGTCTCATAGTGCGGTTATACACAAAACTTTCTAATATAAGGGATTACACCGCATCTGAATTGGCAGCCCTGGTACCATCAGATGAATGCTCGTCGCGTCACTTCATCATCATCATTTAAGAATATCACTAGTCCACTGCTGAACATACGCCTCTTCCATAAACTGCCACAAAACACGGCCCGTAGCCACCTGCATCTATCCACTTCCCACAAAACCGTGCAGGTGGTCGCTGCATCTAGTTACACTGTGTTTGCCGGTGCGAGGTTGACACTCGGTTCTCGATACTTACTTATTAAAAATATATTTCTCGATATCAATTCTCGATAGTAATTCGAGAGCTGAGATGGAATGTGTAATTGCAAGAAAAATTCAAAAAAATAAACGAGGTTATTTAATATGAATTTTCTTCCACCTGGTTTGTACTCATTACTATTAATTACGAAGACCATGAATGTTGTAACAAGACTTTGAACCCAGGAATAAATCCACATCAAAGGAGCAGCGCTATTTGAAGTTCAATCGTTGTTTTACTTTCAAATTCAACTTCATAGGCGTAATCAATTTGAGTATTTACAATCGCTTTTGATGTTACTTATTTACTGTCGTCTATGTTTATATAAAGTTGTTGTACAACTTAATTATGTATGTTGTTAAACACATTTGCTAGGTCGGTAAATGAATCTTCAATTGGAAATAAAACGCTGAAACGGAAAAATCAATCTCGTTAGTTAACAAATATTACGAGAATTACTGAAAAAACATTACTAACAAAATAACCTCTTGTTACATAGTAGGTCGGGGAAAAGGTTTTTTCGCATATAGTATGTATAAACTTTTAATATCACTGGTGGTAGGATTTCTATGTACATGTTCCTATGTATATGTACATGTACAACAAGCCGTGGTAGCTCAGGGGCTAGGCGCTCGCTTTAAATTTCATAGTACGCGAGTGACCTGGGTTCGATCCCCGGTGCCGGCACCACTAAAATTGTTAATTGCAATTTTAAGTGCTGATTTACCACGTGCTCGGCGGTGAAGGAAAACATCGTGAGGAAACCTGCATGTCTGAGGAATAAAAAATATTTCGAAGACATGTGAAGTCCGCCAACCCGCATTGGAGCAGCGTGGCGGATTCTTCCTAGCTCCAAAACCCTCTCAGAAATGAGAGGAGGCCTGTGCTCAGTAGTGGGACATTTATAGGCTGAAACTTTACTTTTACAACACGCCAGCAGAATATGCAGAACCACTTAGAAATTGCCTTACATCAATCTATTGTGGCAGGAACAGTATTACAAGCAAGTAGATGGTGTGGCGATAGGCTCTCCAGTATCTCCCATAGTCGCCGACATTTTCATGGAATACTTTGAGGAGAAAGCCCTCAGTACTTCTATAAATCTGAGATTCTACAAGCGGTACGTAGATGATATTTTCGCAATTTTACCATCCGATAAAGTAACTGCATTTCTAGTCCACCATAACTCCCTAAACTCTAAAATTCAATTTACAATGGAGTTATAAGCAAATAAATCTTTAGCTTTTTTACATGTTTTGGTAATTAAGAATCCTAATAACACCTTGAGTCACACTGTGTATAGAAAAAAGACCCATACTAACAGTTATTTAAACGGTGAATCTCACCACCATCCATCACAGTTACCTACCGTGGGTAAATCCTTGTTTCAGAGTGCACGAGGAATCTGTGACAGGAAACACCTGGCCGCCGATACTCAGCATGTCAAGCAAATTTTGTACAACAATAAACTTTCGACGGGTTCCGGGCCTCCGTCGCAGTGACCGAGCGAAACTGGCCAAAGTCGTACCTGCTGTTCTACCTTATGTCAGAGGAGTCACCAACAAGATTAGCTATATCTTGAAGTGGGTTTCTATAAAAACATTCTGCAAGCCGCCGAAGAAGATAAGTCAGTTTTTACCATCTGTCAAGTGTAACACCCCTCTACAAGACGCAGGAGTATACAATCTAGACTGTGAATGTGGTCTCTCTTACATGGGCCAAACAAAAAGATCGATAAAAACCCGTGTAAAAGAACATATAGCTGACGTGAAGCATCATCGTTCTAGGAAGTCTGCAGTCTGTGACCATGTTCTGGATCATTTCAACCATTACGGTGATCAGATCATCAGATTTGATAACATTATGACAAATCCTTTCAAAAGAACACCAACTTCTACCAAGGATGATTCCCGAGGCTATTGAATTTAAAAAATATCGTAATTTTAATAGAGAAGATGGCTGGGTATTACCAACGGCTTGTGATTCAATAATTAAGAAAATTAAATTAAAAACCAAGCATACCTGCAAGACTTCAAGACACAGTTAGCTCTTTCTGCGTAGATCGGACCAAAAATAATAATTAAAAGCTGAAGGTACCCCGAGTTAACTATGACATCGGGACATCTGTCACCTCAGTCCTCTCGTGACCTTAGGTGATGTAAAGCGCTCGAAACGTCGGGATATAAATAGTTCAAATTAAACGCGATAAAATCCGTAAAAATTAGTTTCATTTAAATATACGGTCTCTATTCGTAGGAAGGATTTTTTCTATTTCTAACCGTTGGGGAAGAAAGGTTCTCGAGTGGCAACCTCGTACCGGCAAACGCAGTGTAGGGCGACCCCCCACTAGATGGAGCGACGACCTACACGGTTGTGCAGGAAGTCGATGGATGCAGGTGGAACAGGACCGTGTTTTGTGGCAATCTATGAGGGGGGCCTATGTTCAACAGTGGAGAATGATAGACTGAAATGACGATGATGATGATGATTCGTAGGACCAGTTCGTTTAATACATTTTTTTATATATATTTACTTTTTTCATAAAGTCTTTTCTTGTTTATATTTGCTGCAACGTACATATGCTTATCTCTGCTCAGTCTTATGATAGATTGGGAGGGAATGCCTTGAGGCATTTTTACCATTGTGTGAATGAAAGCTTAAATAAATAAATTGAAAAAGTAATGCCGAATATATCCTCTGTCTGTAATTTAAAATAAGTAGGGATTATAATATGTTCAATTTTAAAACAATAGTCCCCCAGTCTGCACGTTTCTTTATGATTCGATAGAAAAAAGTATACACATTCCCGAACACTTACATTAACAAGGAGTACCACTCTGCACTCTCCCCTGCGAGGCATTAATTTTAATTGCGCAGGCACCCGCTTAACCCTCCTTTAATAACATATTACGTGTACCAGCCGGATAAAGCTGGCCACACATGGGCTGTTTTGATACGATCAATAATCAAATAATTTAATCATTTAGGTCAAAATGAATACACTATGTATATATATATAGTATATATATATAGTTTGGTAGCTCACGGGCCCGGTGTTTGTTCGCATAGTACGCGTGTGTTCAGAGTTCGATCACTGGTGCTGGAACCTCGCATTGGTGAAGGAAAATATCGTGAAGAAACCTGAATGTCTAGGAATAAAAAATGTAGACGGTCACCCAGTTTTGGACCAGCGTGGCGGACGCATCCCAGCTTCAAATCCTTTCCAGAAATTAGAGGACTGCGCTCAGGAGTGGGACATTCACAGACTGTTACTTTATTATGTATTTGTATCGCTTTACCGAGTGGTGTCCGGCAGAGTAGAATAGCACCTCTTTCATAGGTGTCGTAAGAGGCGACTAAAGTAATCTACGGACAGCCTTTATTCGTGCGGAATAATATGGTGGTAGGATTCCTATGCAGGAATCCGTCTAGGCAGCAGTAGTGTGCAAGCATTGCTGTGTTTCGGTTTGAAGGGCACCGAGAGCTAGCGTAATCACTAGGCATTTGAGACTTAAGAACTAACGTTTCAGGGTGACGGGCGCATTGTGGCGTCACACATAAGTATTCTGGGTGACACAGCATTTGTTATGGGCGGACGTTGCACTCACCATCAGGTGAACGTTTTGCTCGTTTCGTCACTTTCTACAATAAAAAAATTAAAGTAAAAAGGTGAAGTAAAGTTTCAGCCTATAAATGTCCCCCACTACTGAGCACAGGCCTCCTCTCATTTCTGAGAGGGTTTTGGAGCTAGGAAGAATCCGCCACGCTGCTCCAATGCGGGTTAGCACATGTCTTCGAAATATTTTTAATTTCTCAGACATGCAGGTTTCCTCACGATGTTTTCCTTCACCGCCGAGCACGTGGTAAATCAGCACTTAAAATTGCAATTAACAATTTTAGAGGTGCCGGTACCGGTAATCGAACCCAGGTCACTCGCGTACTATGAAATTTAAAGCGAGCGCCTAGCCCCTGAGCTACCACGGCCCCTGAGCTATCAAAAATAAAAAAAAATAAAAATAATAATATGCAATGCTGTCACTATGCTGCTTGTGGGAACGCAATGAACATAATTGACTTGTACCAAAATGGCGGCGACGTGATTAGTGCACTTAAGTGTACAATTTGCTCCTCTCATCACTATCTTCAATAAAAAAATTCATTTTTATTTTACTTCACGTGCCGGATAAAAGCTAGTCTGCGGCCGGCTTAAATCTCGAGTCACCTTCAGTAAGTATAAAGTATTTTAGGCAAATGTAAATAAATGAAAACTTTTCAATAATGAATTTTCTAAGAGGGACTTTCTTGTTCAAGTTTTTGCTGATAAAGTTTGAAATGTTGTAAATCAAACAAATACGTGACATGGTAAATGTAATTATAAAATAAAATTAAGATTAAATATTATTCAAGATGAACCACAATCATTTCAGGGATAGGTAAGCATGGTGGCTAAGCAATTGGCTTCTGCGCTGCGGTCGTGGCGTACACGGAACAGTCTCTATAAGACTTGCATAAGACCCGTAATGGCCTATGCTTGCGTCGCTTTCGCTCACGCGACGGGCAATCAATTAAAGAAGTTACAGAACGTTCAAAATCGATTATTGCGAACTGCCACCGGAGCCGGTCGGTATCAACGCAACGTAGACCTTCACAGCGACTGTGAAATGCCCTTAATCTCTGAACACTTCAGAGCATTATCACGGCGGTTTTTCGAAAAAGCCGCGGTTCATCCAAACCCGCTGGTGGTTAAAGCAGCAAATTACCGACCAGATAGAAACGCGACCGAACGCAAACGTCGCCTGCGAAACGTGCTAGACGACACGGACGTCTCAGCACTCCCTGACCTCGATACGGTCAGTCACGATCCAGGCTACACTGTACACACAGTTAATAGCTTTAATATAACACGCACCACGACGCGCGACCGCCGTAGGGAGCGGCGCGCAGCAGTCGACAATCACACCGCGTACACACGATACACCCGTGTTCCAGGGCGATTCTCACCGCCCAGAGTTACCGACACACAAGTCGATAGTCCGAATGGAGGCCCGCAGCCTTCCTCTGATGGTCATTAGACGATTTAAAACCATTTTGAGATATTCTAAATCGCGCAGGCACGCAGCGAACGCGACAGTCCTAATTTCGAGGTTTTTGGTCAAACCAAACCTGGCCCGTGAGCACAGTTTCCGATGAAGCTATAAAAACCAAAAAGGCTAACAGCAATTACATCACCGAAATTATATATACACAGAACAGAAAAGAAACAGTGGTAGCGTCGATTCTCGCACTGGATATGTGACTATTTACAAGGCCAACGTGCAAGAAATGTCACAACAGCGCGTCTAATTTCATTAGTGTGTTCATACAAGCTCGTCGGTTGCGAATATTTTGGGCCTTTACTTAAAATGACTTCGATTCGATTACGTAACATAACTCGCTCTCATGTTAGGCTTGCCATAATAGCCCCGCTTAACAGACGCCTCGCGCCTTTCTCTGATTTGCTTTCTGTTGCCCGATATCTGTCTATAATTTCAGTCCGGTTGAGATGATTAATGTTCCAACTGTGGTAGTGGCTGGGATCTTGTCTTAAATCTCATGGTACTGTGGTAGGATTCCTATGCAGGAATCCCGCTAGGAAGGTACCACCGTAGGGCCAGTTATTCTGTCGATAAGAAGTAGTGTACAAACATTACTGTGTTTCGATCTGAAGGGTTCGAGAACTAGTGTAATGACTGGTCATGTGATATTTAAGAACTGACGTCTCTGGGTGACAATTGGTGTGGTGCCAAACAGAATATAAATATTCTGGGTGACACGGCATCTGTTAAGGGTTCATCGAGAATCGAAAAAAAAGACCTGGGTTTTTTTAAATTTAAATTAACGAGACGAGCAAAACGTTCACCTGATGGTAAGTGCAACGTCTGCCCATAACAAATGCTTTATCACGCAGAACACTGGCACCACATTGCTCCCGACACCTAGAGACTTCAGTTCTTAAGTCTCATATGCACAACGATTACACTAGCTCGGTGTGCTCTGTGTGCCCTTCAGACCGAAACACAGTAATGTGACACACTCTACTGCTTCACGGAAGAATAACTAGTTTAGGAAGGTGGGCATAGGAATCCAACCACCAGTAAAATGTGTTATTCAAAACACCGAACACGAACAATAGCTTGAATAATTATGAAAGTTTGCCGTTCGTTTGTTTTCAACATATTCGGTGTACTTTATGATATATAACGCAAAGTTTTATACTCATTCACGAACATACCGCAATTATCGAGCTGAACTTTGTTATTTATTGTTTAAAGTTAGATTGTTATATTTGTATTAACCAGACGGAAATAATGTAATGGTGAACGCTCAGTATTGAAATATTATCTTAAAAAATGGATGTATAAGTATTATATTTAAATTATTTTCATAAAGAAAAGGAATGAAAAGCAGATTTTCATGAGACATAATAGTGTTTACTTGTTACATACACGTTTGCGTCTTTAATATTAAACTTGAAAACTTTTTCTAATTGTAAAACCCTGGTAGTTTATATCATGATCTTTTCAGCCTAGCCCTGCTGAACATAGGCCTCCCCCATAGATTGCCACAAAAGTTTGTAGCTCTTGCCATAGTTGCCACGCTTGGCAGGCGGGTTTTATTTATTCAGACAATCCAAGAAGATGCTGCTGCCTACCTCCGGGTTTTCATTTCTCTCTGTGGGCTTTTACGACACCCACGGGATGAGACGGGGTGGTATATTCTGTTAAGCCGCCACCACACGGCAATCAGTTAATATATTATCTGTCTCATTCACAAAAGATCCCTACAACAAATTTATATAATTCAATATATACCCCTTGTTAGGCCTACTAAATGTCTTATAAAATGCTTTTATCATAAACGTTCCATAAACCTTTTACAACCAAATTGCCTCTATGGGATACTTTAGCATGATTACTTTGTTGTTCTGATAAAACATAATGTCTGCATAGATAATACGTTTGTGAAAAATTATTAAACATTTATAATTAATGTTTTTCAGTGGTAGTCTTAAAACAATATATAAATCTACTATGACTTTTACGGAAGAGAGAACTTTTACGGACTAAGAGAAGCTGCGCTGGCTATTTATGGGGGAGGCCTTTGATCAGGGGCCGGATGCTCGCTTGTAATTTCATATTACGCGAGTAACCTGGGTTATATCCCCGGTGCGCTGGCACGAGTGCTGACTATATAATTATACTACAAATTTAAGTGCTGATTTACCACGTGCTCAGCGTGAAGGAAAACATCTGGTGGTAGGATTCCTATGCAGGAATCCGTCTAGGTAGGTACCACCCCAGGGCCAGTTATTCTGCCGTGAAGCATAAGTGTGCAAGCATTACTGTTTCGGTTTGAAGGGCACTGTGAGCTAGCGTAATCACTGGGCATTTGAGACTTAAGAACTGATGTCTCAGGGTGACGGGCGCAGTGTGGTGTCACACAGAAATATTCTGGGTGACACAGCATTTGTTGTGGGCGGACGTTGAACTTACCACCAGGTGAACATTTTGCTCGTTTCGTCACTTTATACACTAAAAAAAAAAACGTGAGGAAACCTGCATATCTAGGACATGTGAAGTCCGCCAACCCGCATTGGAGCAGCGTGGCGGTCCATTCCCGGCTCCAAAACCCTCCCAGAAATTAGAGGCAGAAGAAATTTTTCTCGAGTCACATGAGTTCGGGCGTTGTCATGTCGCAAGTAGATTGAGACTTGTCGGCCGATCTCCTGCGATAGCTTCGGCTAATTTTTATATTTATTCAGCATACGTCAATGCAGTGACCGTTTACCGTTACCGTGACCGCCTTTTGGGATCCGCTCGAAATATAACATTCCCATTGTATCCCTTGTAGATTCGCTTTTCTCCCGTTACAACATACATACATACAGTCTCGACTTTTTCTCATATAAGGGGTAGGCAGAAGCCACTCACGTGAACCACGTCGCCGCCTTTTTTTTTTCATTAAGTAACGAGACGAGCAATACGTTCACCTGATGGTTAGTGCAACGTCTGCCTATAACAAACGCTGTGTCACCCAGAACATTTCTGTGTGACACCACACTGCGCTCGATACCCTGAGACATCAGTTCTCATATGCCCAGTGAAGACGTAAGATCTCAGTGCCCTTCAAACCGAAACACAGTAATGTCTACACAATACTGCTTCACGGTAGAATAACTGGTCCTGGGGTGGTACCTACCTAGACGGATTCCTGCAAAGGAAAGGACCACCAGTCAAAGAATGAATTCCTGCATAGAAATCCTACCACCAGTTAAAAAAATTCAATACGAGTAAAAAATTCATACCACTATACATATATATAGTGACAGCATTGCGTATTATGGTGTTAATTTGCAGGAATAAAAGCTGTCCGTACAATACTTTAGTCGCCTCTTACGACACCTCAGTAGGAAAGAGGTAGGTGCTATTCTACTCTGCCGGACACCACATCATCGAGAAATGCCTTACCATTCGGACCAAGAAGGAGCACCTGACAAATTGTTACACGACGCTTGTTGTAGTCGGCCCAGAATAAAAATGATTTAGGTTAGTGAAAAGATTGCGACCGAGCTTCGTTGCTAAGTTACGGCTACTATTTTCGGGATCATCTTCAAGACGAGCAAAGCGTTATCATCAATGCTCAGTGGATTTACAGATCTGTCTTCCTCCTCGAGGCTGACATCACCATCGCCGAAGCAATCAAACCAGGTTATAACTGGATGCTGAGAAACTACTCGTCTTACATGCACGGTTGATGTTGCCCTGTACTAGTAATAGATGAACGTTCAGATAAGACGTCTGGCGATTTGAGCTAATTGAAGATATTTAGACGATCTTTACGCTTATAGCGTTTCCCTCGTCGCCGCCTGCCACGACACGGATACGGTTCCACGGTATCTGGTTCGTGACTGCAAACGCGATGGTCAGCCGGTGTAGGCACCGTGACGATGTGATGTGATGTGATGTGATGCCGGTCGCGATTGGCCCAGCTTTGGTGAAAAGTATTTTTTATTTTTTATATTTTATCGTATAAAGTGACAAAACGAGCAAAACGTTCACCTGATGGTAAGTGCAACGTCCGCCCCCAACAAATGCTGTGTCACCCAGAATATTTCTGTGTGACACCACACTGCGCCCGTCACCCTGAGACATCAGTTCTTAAGTCTCGAATGCCCAGTGATTACGCTGACTCACAGCGCCCTTCAAACCGAAGCACAGTAATGCTTGCACACTACTGCTTCACGGCAGAACAACTGGCCCTGGGGTGGTACCTACCTAGACGGATTCCTGCATAGGAATCCTACCACCGGTAAAAGTATGCGCTCGTCGTCAAGCGTTTTCGATATTTCGATGTTGCCACAGGTTACCTTATGTTGTATCACTGTGGGAGGTGACATTTGCCACTAAAGAATTTGCAACGACTAAACTGTGGTGGCGGCTTAAGAGAACCTACCATCCCATTTCATCCCATGGATGTCATAAAAATCGACAGAGGGAAACATAAAACCATAAGATTGGCAACAGCACCTTCCTGAAACGTCTGAATAAATAAACTGCAATTGCTAACCCGTCTGCCGAGTGTGGCAACTATGGCGAAATCCCGTCAAAATGAGAGCTACAAACTTTTGTGGCAATCTATGGGGGAGGCATGGGCTCGAATCCCAGCCTAGGTCAACACTTTGCTACGTTAAAAAAAAAGAAAAAAAACACCACGCGTACAGGTAATACATTATTGTAAAGGAATTAAACATTAAGTTAATTATTATAGACATTTGACCACATGTTTGAAAAATGTAGTATATAACATAAAAAAAAACTCTAAGGTTATGCTTTGGACATGTTTGAAAATTTTAATCCGTCCTATATTACGAAATGAAGAAAAAATATTAGGGTTTTTTTAACGTTTTTTTCATACGAGTCCCTAAAAGAGGGGAACATTTAAATGTTAAACGAATTCTGACATTTTCGCTAATGTTTTCGTTTCGTACCCTACTGAATCCTTTACCCAGAACGCTCGCGGTTAAATAACATCGAGTGTACGTGACCTCGTTAAGTAAAGCCTTTACTTTAGGCTTGCTTTGAAATAGTTTGATTTTAAAACAAAAACGCGTAATAAGCAATTGTATATATTTTTTTATATTGCCTAAAGTGATGAAACGAGCAAAACGTTCACCTGATGGAAAGCGCAACGTCTGCCCATAACAAATGCTGTGAAACCACCCAGAAAATTTCTGTGTGACACTACACTGTGCCCATCACCCTGA
Organism: Luehdorfia chinensis; assembly: GCA_019845155.1. NCBI lineage: Eukaryota > Metazoa > Arthropoda > Insecta > Lepidoptera > Papilionidae > Luehdorfia > Luehdorfia chinensis. Next base: position 89,418 of record JAHVAK010000561.1, on the reverse strand, counting down.
GACATCAGTTCTTAAGTCTCATATGCCCAGTGATTACTCTAGATCACAGTGCCCTTCTAACCGAAACACAGTAATGTTTGCACACTACTGTTTCACGGTAGAATAACTGGCCCTGGGGTGGTACCTACCTAGACGGACTCCTGCATAGGAATCCTACCACCGGTAAATATTTGGATAAATTAAATCGGGTATATCCGTTGGTGACTGTATGTATCAATAATCAATATATTCTTTATTGTACACCAAATACAGGAATAAGCACAAAAATTATCAAAAAAAAAGTGTAAAAAAGTACAATAGATGGTCTTATCGCTCAGAACGCGATTTCTTCCAGACAACCATTGTAAACGGAATTGTCGTGATTAAGAAGGGAGCAGAGGGGGGTGTACATAAATTAATGTAAAGCGCATGATGAAAGAAAGAAAGAAAGAAAGAAAAAGCATTTATTAGTACAGCACAACAAGACAACGCTCACGCGCAACAAGAAAACTCATACACAATAGAAACACATTCTAATTAAAAAAGAAAATACAATCATGAAAAAAAAAATAACATGAGAAATGAAAAAAAAAAAATAATATAATACAAAGGCAGTGTGCGTGTCTCACGGCTGAACCAATAGGTCTCCAGATCAGCTTAATGTCAGACTGTAAAGCCTGACGCTGTTTTTCATCTGGAACCTAAGTGCACCACGGATGTCAATTTAAGCTGTAGCTATGTGGGTTACTAAATAGTTATTTATACGTTAACAAATTTAAGGCACAAGATAAATTCAAATAAATTTAGAATATACATAATTACATATACATACATACATACATACACAGATATACAAATATAAAGACATTCGTATGTATGTATGATCCATAAATAAATAAGCAGGCAGTTTACAATAGTGTTCCTGCGGTCCGTAGTATCCGGAGAACCGCATTAATTTTAATTGCACTCGCCTGCTGAGTTCTCCTTTAATAACCTACTGAACCTTTTCAGTCAGTATTTTAGCAGACTTTATTCTTTATTAAATTATAATTTCTCTGCTTCTATAGACAGGCCAGGATATGATTAAAGTTAATAATTAAGAAACGCCAGAATACATATAGATAAAACTGAATCACCATTAGCGTGTTTGTTTTTTATGGAAGAAAGTAACGAGATAAGCAAATCGTTAACATGGTAGAAGAGCATCGTCTACCCATAAAACATACTGTGTTACGAATATCATTTCTATATAGCACCAAACTGCGCTTTTCACCCTGAGACGTCCGTTTTTAAGTCTCATATAGCCCAGTAATTACGCTAGCTCTCAGTACCCTTGAGACCGAAACACAGTAATGTTTGCACACTGCCGCTACACGGCAGAATAACTGGGCCCTGCGGTGGTTCATTTTACAAATTTAACCGTTGCCTGTTACAATCACGTATATGTATATGTGTGTGTATGAATGTTAGTTTATAAGTATGTGCATATTTGTGTATCATTTGTATATTTCTCACAATTATGTATTATATATTTAATATGTATTTTGAGTATTTTATCTATTTGTATTTTAAATTCTTAACATCTTGTAAGGTTCTACTAATTAGTTTCTTTTGGATTTGACACCTGCCACAATGTTTACTACGCCCTGGACTGACTGGCAGAGTAGGCCAACTGGCATTAAGTCCGCCCATTGTATCATTTTAGGGATAACAATAATGTTTCATAATTGCTTTGCATGTATATCATCTTTATATATTTAGATGAAACTAATTTTATGGATTTTATCGCGTTTAATTTGACTATTTATAACCCGACGTTTCGAGTGCTTTACAGTACCCATGGCCACGGGAGGACTGAGGTGACAGATGTCTTGATGTCATAGTTAACCCGGAGTACCTTCAGCTTTTTATTTACTATTTTTGGTCCGATCTACGCAGAAAGAGCTGCAAGACTTCAAGATACAGTTTCATTTAAATGTGTAGTGTTCGCGTAAATATAAGAAATCATTATTTTTATACATATCTATCTTTTATTATTATACATTTTACGCATCAAAATAATTATACCATACCATTAACTCTCACTTGAGCCGTGGTAGCTCAGGGGCTAGGCGCTCGCTTTAAATTTCATAGTACGCGAGTGACCTGGGTTCGATTCCCGGTGCCGGCACCACTAAAATTGTTAATTGCAATTTTAAGTGCTGATTACGTGCTCGGCGGTGAAGGAAAACATCGTGAGGAAACCTGCATGTATGAGGAATAAAAAATATTTCGAAGACATGTGAAGTCCGCCAACCCGCATTGGAGCAGCGTGGCGGATTCTGCCTAGCTCCAAAACCCTCTCAGAAATGAGAGGAGGCCTGTGCTCAGTAGTGGGACATTTATAGGCTGAAACTTTACTTTTTTTACTTTTATTAACTCTCACAAAACATTTTGTCATCAACTTAAAAGTGAATAAATTCCACGTTTCAAATTAAGCATTTGCGATAAATCACCGTTTTTAGTGCTTATCCGACACAGGAAAAGTTTTGAAACTTTTTGTCACATTCTACCGGTTCGCCATAGTTATGGATCTCTGTTATGACCCGACAGTCTAATTCGCGGACAGAAACTTTAATACAATCTATCATTTATATTATTTCTCAAAGTTGTTTTTGTCGGTATAAAATATCTCCTTTAATATTGTATCAAAATTAATGTTCGATACGCCACTTTGAAGATTATTTTCCCCTCTAATGACGATAAATAACTTGATGTCTGAAAATTAATGTTTTTATTAAATAAGTCTATTAAAATATATATGGCGCTTTCTACAATTTAATTAATTAATTTAATCTTTTTATAATTATAAAAAGATTAAATTAATTAATTAAATTGTAGAAAGCGCCATCTGTTGACAATCTGTTCAACTAACATGCAAGTCCGCTGTCAGTTGGAGTTGTTTAGATTACTTAAAGAAGGTAGATAGCACCATCTGTTCGTGATCACGATACTGTGCGGAATATCCGCACGGGTCAGCTAGTGTAATTTATTACAAGTTCGATATGTACATCTATAGAAAACCGTGTGATGGCGGCCTTAGAAATCTCTAGGGCTGCCACACGGCATGCCATTCCGTAGGTAGGTGTCGCCTCTATGTTTGTGCTTACACATGTGGTAACATGATATCTCCTGAACAATTTATAGTTTCCGACAGTATTCGGAAGTTGTCGTCGTGTTCGAAAATTATCAAGGGGGATATTAAAGGTACCATTGGAAGAAATTACTATTTGAAACACTATTTCAGTGTATTTAGTATGTTCTTGATATCTGATGTGATGCCGTGTGGTGGCGGCTCGATAAAAGAATACTACCACTCCATCTCATCCAATGGATCTCGTAAAAGGCGAGTAAGGAATTAAACTGCACTGTGCACCCAACAGCGCATGATGGCGATGGGCTTTCCACCTGTCACACCAAGTGCATTTGTTTTGGTGAAACATGGATTGTGGCAGTCATCTGTTTTTGCAGTGAGTGCCCAGTCTCTGACTACCCCTTATGGGATACAGTCGTGATCTTATGTACATACATAAGATACATACATATGTATGTTGATATCTGAGAAAGGAACGAAATACGCACAGCCCAAAAGACTTTGCTTTTTGTTGTCTTAAGACAAAAGTAGTAAACAAGGCGAGATTAATAAAGACAACTTTTACGAGAGTCTTGAGCTTACTGACGGGATAACTTGATACTCGTGTAGTAAAAAAGTTGATGTCCTTATAGCAATAAAACGAGATCTAGATGAAATCCACCGTTATATAGCTAGCAAACCATCTACTCCGCGGTTCTCAGGTTCGACCCGCGGGAGGTAACATTGGAGCAAATTGTTGATTTTTGGGTTTGGCTGTGTTGTGCATGTGAAATTTGATTGAGTTAAGCATGGAATATGTAAAAAAATAAATATGTAGGCTAGTTAGTCCAGGTAAGTGGTTTTTTGCTATGATCGTGTCAGAAGATAGCTATAAATAAAAGTAAAAAAATATTAGAACTCCATTCTAGAATAAACATTTATTTAAATATTCCACTTTTATTAAATTAAAATACTAGTATTCAATCAAAAACAATTTCATTTAATTTTAGAACATTTGGGATAATTTCATACAGTATTTCTTACTTACTAAATACAAATATTAATAAAAAATTATAACGAAGATACTTATCTGTAATGTGTAGGTAATAGGTACTCAGAGTTAGATAGAACCGACAGGGAGTTGAACAGCTCTTGCAAGTCTCCAAAACAAAGTGTGTCCCTACAGACGACATTCGTCATTAAATACACAGTAACAAACAACCCCACTCTGGCCCACCTCTGACTACCGGATATGACGTGTAACATCAAGAAAGTATGCTTTTTCAGTATTTAATTACATCATCATCATCATCATCATCATTTCAGCCTATCTTAGTCCACTGTTGAACATAGGCTTCCCCAATAGATTGCCACAAAGCACGGTCCTGAGCCACCTGCATCCATCGACTTCCCGCAAAATCGCGCAGGTCGTCGCTCCATCTAGTGCGGGGGGCGCCCTACACTGCGTTTGCCGGTACGAGGTTGCCACTCTAGAACCTTTCTTCCCCATCGGTTATCGGTACTACGGGCTATATGGCCGGCCCATTGCCACTTCAGCTTGCTAATCCTTAGGGCTATGTCGGTTACTTTAGTTCTGCTGCGGATATCATCGTTACGGATTTTATCACGCAGAGAAACTCCGAGCTAGCTAGAGCATAGCTCTTTCCATAGCTCGCTGAGCGACTCTGAGCTTCCTCAAGCGGCCCGCAGTGAAGGACCACGTCTCGGTTCCGTATGTCATCACTGGCAACACGCACTGGTTGTAAACTTTGCTTTTGAGACATTGAGGTATACTCGACGAGAAGATGTGACGTAGTTTCTCGAACGCTGTCCAGCCGAGTTGGATCCGTCGATTGACCTCGTGGTCGAAGTTGGACCTACCTAATCGGACAATCTGTCCTAGGTATACATATTCGTCAACAACTTCGAGCGTAGTGTTCCCAACAACAACCGGTATAGGTGTGACATGGACGTTAGACATGATCTTCGTCTTGTCCATGTTCATCTTAAGACCTACCCGTAATTACATAAATGTTTTAAATTAAATTAATTACAATAAAATAAGTAAACAATTTTATATATACTCGTACTTAATTTTAAATAGCAATATATCACAAACGCGTAAGCAAAAAAAAGATTCTTCAGGGCTAGGATTTGTCCTACGAGTATATCGTGGGTGCGTTGCAGACATACATTTCACAAGCACAACACAACCAGACCCGAAAACCAACAATTTCTGTTTTTGCACGATTTTTTTGGCTACGCGGCTTTTGTAGCTCCAATGTCACTTTCTAACTTTAAATCAATATCTTATCGACACTATAAATTGTGTACGCAGAAGGCGGCCACAAACGGAAATTGCTTTATAGGAAGGAGTAATCGAACTAGTAAATTTACTGTTCGTTTTAATCAAAAATGTTTGTTTGTTAGTATTATAAATAATAGAGAAAATTCTATTTGTTGAACATACTCGTAATTAGCTTACTCGGAAAATTGCGTCCATTGTAACTGTACTTAGCCGTGTGGTGGCGGCTCGTTAAAAGAATACTACCACTCCATCTCATCTTCTCGATCTCGGATCGGATCTCGTAAAAGGCGAGTAAGGAATTAAACTGCACTGTGCACCCAACAGCGCATGGTGGCGATGGGCTCACCACCTATCACACCAAGTGCATTATATTGTTTTGGTGAAACGTGGATTGTGGCAGTCATCTGCTTTGCAATGAGTGCCCAGTCTCTGACTACCCTGTATGTGATACAGTCGTGATCTTATGTATGTATGCATGTAACTGTACTTACAATGTTGTGAGTTTTTGACTCTGACACTCATACATCGAAACATGCAAATAAGTAGCGGGTTCGATTCCGACCCAACCCTAAATGTGTACCTACTGATTGTTATTCCGGATGTGTTCGTGCACGTAGATTTTTTGTATGCCAAACTACGATACGCCGTGGGTACGATACGTAAGATAACGTAGCGACGTGCGATATATAAAAACCTTTGGGCCAGGTTTTTTAAAAAAAATATTGGTCAGCATCTCTTGTGTTGTGAGTGCGCTTCTTAATTTGAATAGCTTCTAATACATCAAAACCTCAAATAAATATATCATGTCAAAACCACCCCAGGGCCAGTCATTCTGTCGTGAAGCAGTAGTGAGCAAACATTACTTGTTTCTGTCTGAAGGGCACTGAGACCCAGCGTAATCACTGGGCATATGATACTTAGAACTCATGTCTCAGGGTGTTGTCACACAGAAATGTTCTGGGTGACACAGCATTTGTTATGGGCAGACGTCGCACTTACTATCAGGAGAACGTTATGCTCGTTTCGTCACTTTATCCAATAAAAAAAAACACCTCTATAGGAATTAAAGAGGTAGGTATTCTACTCTGCCGGACACCTACCGGCTTAAGGTAGGCTGAAAATATAAGTATATAAAATAAGATATTCCATATCTGCCGGCATCCAATGACGGTTCAACTTTCTTATTTTTTTTTATTTTGAGGGTAACAGCAAAATAGTTTTAGTAGTAGCCCTTAATTTTGTTCGGTCTCTATTCGAACCGGGTTTTTGTTACTCTGCTGTGAAATTAAACTGTCGGATAAACTAAAAACTTTTGTCTAACATTAATCAATGGAAATTGTCGTATCGGGAGAAGTTTAGGGATGCGCTGTTAATTTTCTTAATTGAGTGATTACGGTTTAGGAATGTTATGTTATTGAAGTTATACTTCTTTTGGCTGAGGCGTTGTCTGTTAAATTTTAGCAGGAAACAACTATCGGCCATCCAAGAAAGCTCATATCTATTTAAAAAATCCAAAAACTTGAAACCTCTTACAAAAGTTTATAAAACGTAGAAAATCTTAATTCTTATCACTTAGTTACGGCCATTTTAAGCTTCCAGCCTTAGACACCCTGAGTAGCAAAGACTTTAATAAACGTTTCGAAAAACCAATCACGTACGCTTAACGTAATTTTATTGCAAGCAAATGCTGTCAATGGCTTAATTGCTCTGTGTCTAATTACAGACTCACGCAGCGAACGCGACAGTCCGATTTGCGAGGTGAGTTTATTTATGTCTTTATGTTTGGGTCAAACCAAACCTGGCACGCGGGCCCCTGGCCCGTGAGCACAGTATCCGATGAAGCTGTAAAAGCCAAAAAAGGCTAACAGCAATTACATCACCGAAATTATTATATAATTACAGAATACTTAAAGTAAAATAGTATTCCTTTAAATAACAAAGTATCATCATCATCATCATTTGAGTCTATCGCTGGTCCACTGTTGATTATAGGCAATCCCTCATAGATTACTACAAAAGATTGTAGCATTCATTTTGAGGGGAATTTTTCCAAGGTTGCCACGCTTGGCGGGAGTGTATGCAACCGCAGTTTATTTATTCTGATGTTCCAGGAAGATACTGCTGCCCATCTTCTGGTTTCAATTTTCCCTCTGTCGACTTTTACCACACCCAAGGGATGAGATGAGGTGGTAGATTCTCTTAAGCCGCTACCACACGGCAAACATCAACTACTGGCAAATAACAAATTATATAGGATATTTTTTGTATATGGTGGTAGGAATGGTTACACATGACTGCTTACCTAGGCAGGCTCCTGTGGTTTATATACTCCACTGTGTTTGGTTTTTGAAATACGACTAAGGTCGCTCAAGGCTTTCTAAATAACACATTAACACATTTGACACACTCACTGGTGGTAGGATTCCTATGCAGGAATTCGTCTAGGTAGGTACCACTAACTGGGTAAGTTATTCTACCGTGAAGCACTAGTACGCAAACATTACTGTGTTTCGGTTAGAAGGGTACTGAGAGATAGTGTAATCACTGAGTATATGGGACTTAAGAACTGATATCTCAGAGTGACAGGCGCAGTGTGGTGTCACACTGAAACGTTCTGGGTGGCAAGGCATTTGGTATGGGCAGACGTTGCAATTACCATCAGGTGAACGTTTCACTAGTTTCGTCACTCTATCCAATAAAAAAATAACGTCTTAATAGGTAAAACATCAACTTCTGAACCTTGAGGACAAAACATTTTTTTTATTATTGTAGGTGTGGTGGCGGCTCGTTAAAAGAATACTACCACTACATCTAATCCAATGGATCTCGTAAAAGGCGAGTAAGGAATTAAACTGCACTATGCACCTACCAGCGCATGGTGGCGATGGGCTCACCACCTATCACACCGAGTGCATTATATTGTTTTGGCGAAACGTGGATTGTGGCAGTCATCTGTTTTTGCAGTGAGTTACCAGTCTCTCACTACCCCTTATGGGATACAGTCGTGATCTTATGTATGTATGTATGTATTGTAGGCATGGACGAATCGGGCAAACTGTTCACCTTCACGTGTCACCCAGAACATTTCAATGTTGCACCACTATTCGCCCGACACTCTGAGACATCAGTTCTTAAGTCTTATATTACGACACCTCGGTAGAAAAGAGGAAGGTGCTATTCTACTCTGCCGGACACCTAATATTATTATATATACTCGTATTTTTAAAAAGAAATATGGGTAGTCCGCCACGTCGTTACCGATGAAAAATTTTACATGCCTTCGAATTAAACATAATTTTTATAACGTTTATTCTTCTTTTAACTTGTTTACCACAAGTCTACAAAAAATATGTTATACGATATTCATCTACGGGTTGCAAGGGATGTAACAATCATCATAAAATATTATAATTTTTCTCATTCTCAAAAGTGAAGGTGAAAACAATGAGTAAGAGCGTACGCCAGCGAGAGAAACGAATGTGTTATTTAGAAATTTGCCTTGAGGGAACTTAGTCGTATTTCAAAAACCAAATACAGTGGAGTATATATATATATTTTTTTTTATTTCATAAAAGTGACGGACCGAGCAAAACGTTCACCTGATGGTAAGTGTAACGTCTGCCCATAACAAATGCTGTGTCACCCAGAAAATTACTGTGCGAAACCACATTGCGCCCGTCGCCTTGAGACATCAGTTCTTAAGTCTCATATGCCCAGTGATTACGCTAGCTCTCAGTGCCCTTCAAACCGTAACACAGTAATGTTTGCACAGTAACTGCTTCACGGCAGAATAACTATATTATATAACTGGCCCTGGGGTGGTACCTATGTGGTACCACAGGAGCCTGCCTATGTATAATAATTTCTGTGTTTGAAGGGAACCGTGGGTGATAAAATTACTAGCCAATTCGTCCTCGTCGTTTTAGCCTACCACAAGTCCACTGTTGAACACCGTCTCATTTTGGAGGAATTTTGCCTTTGCCACGCTTTGCAGGAGGATTGGCGACCGCAGTTTATTTATTTCTGGGTGCGGCTTAAGAGAATCTACCACCCCATCTCATCCCGTTGGTGTCAAGAGTCGACAGAGGAAAGACTAAAATCAGGATATAGCAGCAATTTCCTGGAACATCTGAATAAATAAACTGCGGTTGCCAACCCACCTGCAAAGCGTTGCAACTATGGTAAAATCCCTTAAAATGAGAGTTAGAAACTTTTGTGGCAATCTATAGGGGGAGGCCTATGTTCAGCAGTGGACAAGTATAGGCTGATATGATGATGACGACGACGGGGTTTATATGGTAAATATACTTTTTTGACGACCGCGTTACTTTCATAAGCTTTAAGTAAAAAGCTGTTTGTTATTTCAAACAGATACTTCATTTTTATTTATATGTATAGATTCTGTTAATATATATATATATATATTAGTTTAAATACTATTTACTATAGATATTGAGAGGGAAGCGCTAAGTGGGTAAGAGCCGACAAGACACGAAGCAGGCCGAATGAAAAAAAAAAGAAAAATGAATAACCTCAGGAATTGCCATCAAAACATTTTAACTCGAATCAAAACGCGACCTTAGATGTTTCATATAATTTACCTTACAATTTAATATCAATCAACGCACACGCAATTTAATATCGGCGACCGCGTGGCCTAGTGGTCACAGTACCTGACTTCTACGCCGCGGGTCCTGGGCTCGAATCCCAGCCGGAGCCAACATTTGTGCTAAAACACAAATTGTTGGTTTTACGGGTCTGGTTGTGTTGTGTTTGTCCTCGTGTGTCTGGCACTGCATCCTAGCCTACCTCCGATCTTATCGCATCAGCGTTACATCGGGCGCGGGTAGGTTGGGACGAGTGAGTGCCTCTGTGTTTGCGCGTACACTTGTGGCACTATAATATCTCCTGCGCAGTTGATGGCTCTCGACATTCGGATTCGGAAGTTGGCGCCGTGGTCGAAATCGGCTAGGAGAACATCATACTTCTTTTATTTAATTTTAGTATTGAGACTTAGAGAGGTTATTTTATAATTAGAGAATGGGTATGAATTTGTGTTAGCAGGAACACTAATAAAGTAATTATATAAAAGTGTGTGTATTACACACACTTTTATATAAATACTTTTGTAACGAACATTAAAATGACAAAACAATTGCTATATAATACAAATTTTTACCTGTGAAAGATAATATACACCCGAAACAAAAACTATGACCCCGACGTGATTTGAACACGCAACCTTCTGATCTGGAGTCAGACGCGCTACCGTTGCGCCACGGAGCCCTAGTCAAATGTAATGAAACTTTTAATAAGTACTCAATTTGATCACAATCAATCATTTGTTTAGCACATCGTGATAATACTTAAAATTTATTTATAACTAGCTTTAGCTAACTTTAGCTAACTTTCACTCAACGTATAATTTAAAAGTAATCCGGGTGGTAGCTTGATGTTAAGTAGCCTATAATCTTCCTCCATAATTGGGTTATCAAATGCAAAAATAATTTTCCAAATCCGTCCAGTAGTTTCAGAGATTAGCGTGTTTAAACAAAAAAAACAAAAAAAACTCTTCAGCTATATTATCAGTATTGAAATCATCATCATCATCATCACTTTAGCCTATATGTAGCAGTGTCACATGGGAACAATCATAACACTACGAGACCCGAAAACCAACTATTTGTGTTTTTGAACAAATATTGACTCCAGCGGGGAATCGAATCCAGGTCCCGTGGTAGTCAGGTACCGTGAACACCAGTCCACGCGGTCGTCAAAAGTAAACTACTTACGCGATCCACCAGGATTTATGAGCTATAAAGCTAGTTTACTAACGGCAATAGATTAATGATTTAGGGCACTGCGAAACGTGATGTCGCAGGTTCGAGCCCGCCGTTTGACTATTCCTTCCTTCCTTTCAGTCTATCATTAGTCCACTGCTGAACATAGGCCTCCCCCATAGATTGCCACAAAATTTTGCAGCTTTCACTTTGGGGGGAATTTTGCCACAGTTGCCGCGCGTGGCAGGCGGTGGCAACCGCAGTATATTTATTCTGATGTTCCAGTCAGATGCTGCTGCCCATCTTCTGGTTTTAATTTTTTTACTAAACTGTACTTAATACAATTTGTTCTGTCAAAGAATTTTTAAGCGTCAGAAATTATTTTTATTTCTGCTGAAACTAAAATAATAAACTAAGAATCCATAATTTCTTTTTTTAATACAGAAGGTGGGGCAAAGGAGCAGGCAGCTCTGATGGTAAGTGTTCACCGCGACCCATGGACCTCCGAACCATCAGAGCAATTGCGGGTGCGTTGCCAACCTCTGAGAAAGGAGGATCTATTCTAGAATGTCCCCAAATGATATGACTCAGGGACCTTTAAGAAAGGGTTAGGATAAACCGCTAGCGGCAGCTAATTCCACAGAGTGTTCGGACGCAGACTTTCACTTACTTTGAAGGTAGGGTTACTAAACTGAGACCATTTAGGTAGGTGCCACCGCAGGGCCAGTTATTCTGCCGTAAATCAGTAGAGTGCAAACATTATGTTTTTTAGTTAATAGAATCAGGCGTTACTTTGCGGAAATCCATTATAATGAAGGAAGGTAAGTTACTTTGCTAAGATCCGCATGCAAAATATAAAAAAAAATGGTGTATATTACCTAGTTTTTTGAAGAGCACCGCCCGCCCTCCCTCAGTAGCGTGCACAAGCAAACTAACACCGCCACCAGGAACCGCCACCGGGTACCCTCCACCAACCACTACAATTTCTATTGAACCGCTAGCCCTCTGCCCGCAAAGAATTAGCATTATCAGTATTTATATATTAATATTTGTGCATGTATGTGTGTTTATGATCATATGTATATATGTGTATATTTATATATATATATGTGTATAAAAATATTGTGTAAGTATATAAATAGTTATATAGGATGCCACTGAAAATCAGGGCGAGGTTGTGTTGGGCATCCTAGCATATCCTGAGTGGCATTCCTTTTTGAAGCATTGCACCATGTACAGATGGATATATAATTTTACCACTTTTTTTTTTGTTTCATTATTATTATTATTTTATTTTTTTATTTTCCTTAAATTTAAGTTTTATGGCATTTGCCAAATTGTTGTTCCTTTTTTTTAATTATTAATTTTGTTTTGTATGTTTATTAATTGGAAAATTGTGACCTGTATTTTTTTTTTTTTTGTGATTGCTTCAAATAAATATCTCTTTCTTTCTTTCTTTCTTTCAATACCACCACTAGATAATATACACCACTGAAGTCGAGAACACGACACGTGTTTCGCCCCAAAACGAGGCATTATCAAGCGTCATAGACTCTACGACAGACGGCCGCTGAGCTCGGCGGAGCGGTAGAGGGTACCTGGTGGCGGTTCCTGGTGGCGGTGTTAGTTTGCTTGTGCACGCGGATCTTAGCAAAGTAACTTAACTTCCTTCATTATTATGTTTTTTGGTCTGAAGGGCAATGGGAGCTTATATAATTACTAGGAATATAATACTTAAGAACTGATGTCTCAGGGTGACGGGTGAGGTGTGGTGCCGCGCAATGGTTCTGGGTGGCACAGTATTTGGTGCAGACATTGCACGTACCACCAGGTGAATGTTTTGGTCGTCTAGTCACATTCTACATACATAAGATCACGACTGTATCCCATAAGGGGTAGTCAGAATCTGAGCATTTACTGCAAAAACAGATGACTGCCACAATCCACGTTTCAGCAAAACAATATAATGCACTTGGTGTGATAGGTGGTGAGCCCATCGCCACCATGCGCTGTTGGGTGCACAGTGCAGTTTAATTCCTTACTCGCCTTTTACGAGATCCAACGGATGAGATGGAGTGGTAGTATTCTTTTAACGAGCCGCCACCACACGGCGGTCACATTCTCCTATAAATAAAGCAGAGGAAATATCCTGAGATTTAAATATTATATACCGTCTGATATCAGTTTATTTATATAATATAACATAATTAAATAATAGCATCAATTGCTTTTGACTTCTTTATCAGTCCAATCTTCAATCTTTTCTTACCATCTTCTTCCTTTCATTACTTTTTAGTTCCTTCTAAATATAAAAGTCCGTTAATTCTTTTAATTAGTTGCGTTAATTTGAGTCCCATTAAACTGACAAACTTCAGAAGTTTACTCTAGAAGCTCGCGCTTAACTAAAAACTTTGAAAGTAGTGATTGCGCTATAATAGCATTTTCCACTGTAAAATCATTAAAAAAAAAGAGTTTACAGTATGAAATTTTAGCAGGACATTCCATTTCATTAAAACCTATAACTAAAATACCTTGCAATCAAAGGATCTGTAAGAAATCTTTATATGTCGCTGATGATGATGACCTGGTCACATTATATCACTTAACAAGTAATAACAATGTCAATAAAATTAAATTTTCCATGTCGTGGCGGCTTAAGAGACCCACCAACCTATTCCACCCCATCTCATCTTCATTAATTTGCTGTGGCAGTCACTGAATGCCCAGTACTGTAGAGGCTTAGTTTTAACTCTGAGTTTTATTATGGATTATAGTGCCGATACGAGTAAATCTCCCACCTGATAATAATAATAATAGTGTTAATAATATATTCATATATATCCCAGCCAGACGAGAAAATTAAGAAAAACAAAAAAAAAATTGTTGTCTTCTGAACAATCAAAACAGGTATACAGAGTATAAAATAGCAGAATGCTTGACTTACATCTATTAACAACAAGAGAAGAACAAAACAACATGGCAAAAGGAGATAGGCTCAACGGTACTGTCATCAAACAGTGCAGATTTTCAGCCTACCCTAGTGGTCGCTCGCCACTTCAGATTCCTTCTGATTTGATATTTCGATAGAAATACAATTAAAATAAAAAAAACAACTTCAAACGTAACATAAAATTGTGCTTTAAATAAATATATAGTGGGGTAACAAAAATAAAATAAAAATTGCTTAAAAATGGTAAATGCAGATATTGCAATTCCTATGGACGAGTAAAAGAAATGAGGGTATAAAAAGAATAATTCTTATGTGGAAGATGTCAGGTCTGAAATTAATGATTTTGTTTAGATAATAGTTTTAGAAATAGGATAACAATTAGGTAAGTGCAACGACCGCCCATAACAAATGCTGTGTCACCCAGAACATTTATTTGTGGCATCACACTGCGTTTGTATTCATGGGACATCAGTGCCTTAGTCTCATATGCCCAAAAATTACACTTGCTCTCAGTGCCTTTCCTCTGAAAGACAATAATGTTTGCAGACTACTGCTTGATGGTAGAACAACTGGCACTGCGTTGGTACCTCATCAGCAAAGCTTACAGATGCACGTGTAAATTAGCACTAAAACTTTATGTAGTGCCGGCTATCGTTTTAGTTTGCTAGCGTAATATAAAATGTAAGGCGTGCGTGATATCCTTCACTAATTATATTATACAGACACTTCAATTTCATTTATTTGTATAAATAATATAAAATTGAAGTGTCTGTTTGTAATAACAAAATAACAGATTTTTACTCAATGCTTATGAAAGTATATACGGTACTTATAAGAAAAACTATTTTTATTAAAAATATTTTTTTGTCTGTCTGTCTGTCTGTTCGTTCCGGCTAATCTCCGAAACGTCTGGACCGTCCATTATATTAGAGCGGATCCAAAATTCGATTCAAATAGGGAAATATATGTATATTATCGATCGGGGTCGGATTTTTTACGCGGGTTAAACCGCGGGGCAGGGGCTAGTTATAAAATAAAAGAGGCTATTTTGATTGTCTATATTTGTCCACCCATTTTAAGCATTAAATAATCAATTAATATAATGTGGAATCTGAAAATGTTTTAAAAAATTAAAAAGGAAAAAGTGTTCGTTAAGCCTACTCAGCATGATATCTTATCTAACGTCTACGGAAGGCGTCAGAAAAGGCGTTAAAACTTTTTCCTCTAAAATATTAGGGTCATGCTGCATCATCATGACCCGGCGGCCTAAGTTAGTAGAAGATACGCGCTAAAAATGAATTTTTCGTCGAGCTCGGATGCTCTACGTAAAATTCTCGTTTGATAACTTTTCTTTAGGATTCCAGTAACCTGTAAAAATACCCTACCCTACAGCTGAAGTTATTAAAAACTGTCATAAGTTTAATGTGTAAAATAATATTTTGATTTTTGAGAGTCCCTACAGCTTGTGGTAATAGAAAAAGTGCGACACAGGCTATAGAGATTTCTCCTAATTTTATATGTTCATTTTGCGTTCATTATCATCATAACTTCAGCCTATCACTAGTCCACTGTTGAACATAGGCCTCCCCCATAGATGACCACAAAAGTTTGTCGCTCTGATTTTGTGGGATTTTGCCATAGTTGCCACGCTTGGCAGGCGGATTGGCAAGCGCAGTTTATTTATTGAGATGTTCCAGGAGGATGCTGCTGCCCATCTCCTGGTTTTTATTTTCCCTCAGTCGACTTTTACGAAACCCACGGGATGAGATGGGGTGGTAGATTCTCTTAAGCCGCCACCACACGGCCCATGTTAAGGGTCATGTTATATTACTTTATTAAAATTTAGAACATGATTTTATTTTATTTTACAATTTATTGATTTTACCCCTAACAAAGAAAGGATACAAAGGGATTCATTTGTAGATTCATGCCTTTTACGATATTCTCCCAGTCAACCCTTGGAGAGGTGAGTGGGATAATTAAAAAAAACCTACATCCACGCGGACGAAGTCGCGGACATTAGCTAGTTTAAAGATAAGTAACGGATTGTGAAGAGATGCGTGCGTGCCTTCTTGCATACGTGCGCGCGCGTGTGACGACCTTTTGGCTTGGAATTCGGCTTACATATTTCTTTCCAGACAGACAGATAGACATCCATTAAGGAAGGATATTACGGACATTTTCTTCTAAATAGGTAAATGGGCTGACCACATTACACCCAGCGAAGAGGGTAAGAGGGCGCGTAAAAGATAGCATTAATAGTATGTTTTTATGATATAATAATTTACATACATACATACATACATAAGATCACGACTGTATCCCATAAGGGGTAGTCAGAGACTGGGCACTCACTGCAAAAACAGATGACTGCCACAATCCACGTTTCACCAAAACAATATAATGCACTTGGTGTGATAGGTGGTGAGCCCATCGCCATCATCCGCTGTTGGGTGCACAGTGCAGTTTAATTCCTTACTCGATCAACCTATTACGAGATCAATTGGATGAGATGGAGTGGTAGTATTCTTTTATGGAGCCGCCACCACACGGCAAATGTATAATAATTTATTGTACATGAAATGCATGAAAATAACGCTGTTCATAGTACAATTTTGTCTACTTAGTGCTAGCTTAGTTTTACACGCGCAGCTTGTGGGTCAGGCATACCCAAAAGGTATATAATGCCATTTTTATATTGGATAAAGTGACGAAACGGGCGAAACGTTCGCCCAATGGTAAGTGCAACCGCCCATAACAAATGCTTTTTCACCCAGAACATTTCTGCGTGACGCCACACTGCGCTCGTCACCCTGATCCATCAGTTCATAAGTCTCATTGCCCAGTGATTACGCTAGCTCTCAGTGCCCTTCAAACTGAAACACAGTAATGTTTGCACACTACTCCTTCACGACAGAATGTCTGGCTCTGGGGTGGTCCATACCTAGACGGATTCCTGCATAGGAATCCTACCACCAGTAAACAGTAAGCACTGTACCACCAGTAATGACTTGCTCATAACAACGCTTACAGGACGTTGATGAGGCTGCCACGCTACTGTACGACGTCTGGGATTACGGACGCATGAGTTGACAGATTTGCAGCTGTAATACACGAGAGAACAGCATCCTGAATGTGTCCAGTGTGTGGACTTATATTGGGTAGGCCGGACCCATACTATCTCATCATGGAGTACTGATGGGATGCAGAGTTTTATATGTACTTATATTTTTATTGTAGACTATAAACATACATACACATAGTCACGCCTTTTCATCATGTAATGGGTAGACAGAGACCACACCCGAACCCCTTTTCACCCCCGCGAGAAACGAGACGTGACGTCCACGAAATCACTTCGCCGTGATTTTGGTACGAGACCAAAATTTTTTTTTCCCCCACTGCGTTCCCATGAGCAGTATAGTGACAGTATATTATATTATAATGATATTATTTTGCACGACTAAAGGCTGTCTCTTACGTCACCTCGGTAGGAAAGAGGTAGGTACTATTCTACTCTACCGGGCACCTATCGGCAAATTAAACATATTTTTTTACGTGAGTGGCTACCTACCCCTAATACGGTAAAAAGGCGTGACTGTATGTATGTCTGTTTTTACAAACGGTCGCGAACGTTAATTTTATTTTAATAACTGTATAGTCGTATGTTAAGTGTGTATACATGTGAGTATAAAACATATATAACTGCCTTTATCCTTCTTTGGGAATAACATATTTTGATTCTTTCCGACGAGGATCTGATTGTTAAGCCTTTTTGAATTCGGCCGTCCTCGATACAGGTTTTGCCTAGTGAGAAGACCGACAGATAAGTACTGTCTAAGACAGTAACAGTCCTGCGAAGATATATGTATTTTTTACTATTAAGTTATATTCTTTATTTAAGGTTTATTTAATTTAAGGTGATCAATAAAAATATAGCTATTCATAGTGTCAAAAGCAACGCATATAATATATACAAACTAAAATGTATGCTTTAGTGTTTGTACGCGCATTATAGTATCACGTCAGATGGAGAGGCTGTGATTGGTCGACGTCATCGCGAGCCGGCGCAGTGGCATCACGTCATCTTTCGTCCCCTCTCTCTAATGTTATACATAGCTCACGCAGAGTTTGTCTTGTCACCACGCATGTAAAATTTTAATTTGTTAATGAACGAAATAAAGTCACATTTTATCTAAAAGAAATAAAATATTCATTTCTGCGCATACAGTGTTTTTCGCAGAAACGAACATTTTTAATTTTTTTTTTTCAACAATATATTTCAATTAGCTAAGTAGGTATGTGACGCGATGAGTTTTATTTCTGAAATACATTAAAGTATGAAACTTTACAATCAAGCGATCACAGCGACACCTACCGAGTCGAATTTTGTAAATATATAATTTTCTTTTTGGTTTTACACTTAAATTTTAGAAATATGCAGATACATCCCTATCATATACCATAGGTATCCGTCTAGGTAGGTACCACCCCAGGGCAAGTTATTCTGCCGTGGAGCAGTAGTGTGCAAACATTACTGCGTTTCGGTTTGAAGGGCACTGTGAGCTAGCGTAATCACTGGGCATATGAGACTTAAGAACTTTTGTCTCAGAGTGATTGACACTGTAAATCAAATAGATTCCACGGGTTAAAAAACCTATATCCTCGCGGACAAAGTCGCGGGCATCGGCTAGTAAGGAATAAATACAACTGGAATGGCCAAAGTTTGGTACTTTGCCAAATTTCTCTGTTTCTTTCTTTATAGATTAAGTCATATCGTGTGTCGCCGCCAAAATTGTAAACATGTGAATCACTTGTATGCTTCAGAACTTCGTCTAAATGTATACGCTCGCTCTTATATGTGATGTTCTTTTTAAATTACTTTGTACCCGAACTGTTTGTTCATAGTTAATACGCAATACAAAAATTGACGACCGCGTGGCGGAGCGGGCAGAGTACCTGAGGTCCACGCCGCGGGTCTTGGGTTCGAATCCGAGCCAGAGCCAAAATTTGCAAAAACACAATGAGGCATCTCAAGGGCACTGTGAGCTAGTGTGATTACTGGGCTTAAGAGACTTAAGAACTGATGTCTCAGGGCGAAGGGCGCAGTATGAAATATTCTGTGTGGCACCATACTCCGCCATACAGCATCTGTGATAGGCTGCAGTTGTACTTACCAACATGTGAACGTTTTGCTTGTTGTATACCTTAACATTTTTTTTTGTCGACTTTAGTGTCAGAAAGCGACAGCCATTATTAAAAATGTTATACGATTTTATTGAGAGTTCAAATGAACATCAGAGAATTGACTTTCGCTTTGACCACTCGAAAATATGAACATTTAATTCTGCTCACAATCCAACACAAACAATGGCAGCGGCAACGGGCGTGTACCGTGACGTATTTAACATGTGCACCGCCTTCCGGCTGCGTGAAATTTACGTGACGAGTCATACTGTTTTAGGATTTTGCAAATAAAGTTGGAGTACATTTGTGTAGACTTGCGAACTTTGTATGAGTTGAGTCGCTGGCGGATATCGGACAGAGGACCAAATTTGATTAGCCAACTTGGCCGACTGGCTTCCCAGGCCGATGACCCCTTGAGCCGCGGTAGCTCTGAGGCTAGACGCTCGCTTTAAATTTCATAGTACGCGAGTGACCGTGGTTCGATTCCCGGTGCCGGCACCACTAAAATTGTTAATTGCAATTTTAAGTGCTGATTTACCACGTGCCCGGCGGTGAAGGAAACTGTCGTGAGGAAACCTGCATGTCTGAGAAATAAAAAATATTTCGAAGACGTGTGCAGTCCGCCAACCCGCATTGGAGCAGCGTGGCGGATTCTTCCTAGCTCCAAAACCCTCTCAGAAATAAGAGGAGGCCTGTCCTCAGCAGTGGGACATTTAAGGGCTGAAACTTTACTTTTATTCACTTTTGAAAACCTCCTTTAAGCATACATACTAATATTATAAATGCGAAAGTAAATCGCTCTATCCATCTGTCTGTTTGTTACCATCTCACGTATGAATTGTTAAACCGATCTTGACGTAATTCGGCACAGAAACAGCTTTCATCCTGGAGACGGACGTAGGATAATTTGTGTTTCGGAAAATCAAAGAGTTCTTACGGTATTTTTAAAAAAACTTAAATTCGCGTGGACGTAGTCGCAGGCTTGCAGGAATCCATCTAGGTAGGTACCACCCCAGGGCCAGTTGTTCTGCCGTGAAGCAGTAGTGTGCAAACATTACTGTGTTTGGGTCTGAAGGGCACTGTGCGTTAGTGTAATCACTGGGCATATGAGACTTAAGAACTTATGACTCACGGTGATGGTCACACAGAAAGTAAGATGGTAAAGTTTTTACCATCTGTCAAGTATAACATCCCTCTACAAGATGCAGGAGTATACAAGCTAGATTGTGAATGTGGTCTCGTTTACATAGGCCAAACAAAAAAATATCGATAAAAACCCGCGTAAAAGACTATATAGCTGACGTGAAGCATCGTCGTTCTAGGAAGTCTGCAGTCTGTGACCATGTTTTGGATCATCCCAACTATTACATCAGATTTGATAAACCATAAATCCTTGCAAAAGAACACCGATTCCTACCAAGGATGATTCGCGAGGCTATTGAAATTAAAAAACATCCTAATTTCAATAGAGAAAATGGTTGGCTATTACACCAGCTTGTGATCCAACAATAAATTAAATTAAATCAAAAACCATGCATACCACTGCAAGACTTCAAGACACAGTTAGCTCTTTCTGCGTAGATCGGACCAAAAATAAATAATTAAAAGCTGAAGGTACCCCGGGTTAACTATGACATCAGGACATCTGTCACCTCAGTCCTCCCGTGACCATGGGCGCTGTAAAGCACACGAAACGTTGGGTTATAAATAGTAAAATTTAAACGCGCTAAAATCCGTAAAATTAGTTTTATTTAAAGGTGTAGTGTTCGCGTAAATATAAGAAATCATTACTCGACATATGATACTTAACTACTGATATCTCAGGGTGACGACCTCGGTGCAGGATGTAGGACTTTGCAGCCTTAAGTTTTGCAAAACGTTCACCTGATTGTAAGTGCAACGTTTGCCCATAACAAATGCTGTGTCACCCAGAACATTCTGTGTGACACCACTCACAGTGCCTCATATGCCCAGTGATTACGCAAGCTCTCCGTGCCCTTCAAACCGAAACACAGTAATGTTAGCACACTGCTTCTTCACGGTAGAATAACTGGCCCTGGGGTGGTACCTACTTAGACCACATCTACTACTTCTAGCCACATCTAATCCTACCACCAGTAAAAGAGAGTTCAGTGTGACACTGCAACTTTGTTGGAAAGGCGTGGCGATCTATCAGGTCCGGTGAACGACTTGCCATGTTCGTTATTTCCCACCCCTTAAAAAAATAAGGACCATAATGACACAAAAAACACAGGAAAAAACAATGTTAACTAATTAAAAAAATATTCGTGCGCCCCGCAAACTTCATCCCTACTAATATTATTGATGCGAAAGTAAATCGCTATGTCACACTCTGTTTGTTATCTTTATATGGCGCAAACCCTAAACCGATCTCAACATAATTTGGATAATGAAGGAAAGTAAGTTACTTTGCTAAGATCCGCATGCAAAATATAAGAATGGTGTATATTACCTAGTTTTTTGAAGAGCACCGCCCGCCCTCCCTCAGTAGCGTGCACAAGCAAACTAACACCGCCACCAGGAACCGCCACCAGGTACCCTCCACCAACCACTACAATACTACCACTAGATAATATACAGCACTGAAGTCGAGAACCCGACACGTGTTTCGCCCCAAAACGAGGCATTATCAAGCGTCATAGACTCTACGACAGACGGACTCGGCGGCCGTCTGTCGTTTCCGCAAAGTAACGCCTGATTCTATTAACTATAATAATTTGGATATTAAACAGATAAAGCTCGTATCCTGGAGATGGACCTTGACATAAAGACATAAAGACATTTATTCCGACACTTTAGATTTCAGTCACAAATTACAGTACAGGTGAATAAACAAAATTAAGACGAATAAGAATAAAATAAAAAAAACAAAAGAAAATCAATAAACGAAAATAAAAAAACAGAGGGTATAACAAAATTCATGACCTTATATTAGATACTTACATTGGATACTTTCTACACACATGCATACATACGATCACGACTGTATCCCATAAGGGGTAGTCAGAGACTGGGCACTCACTACAAAAACAGATGACTGCCACAATCCACGTTTCACCAAAACAATATAATGCACTTGGTGTGATAAGTGGTGAGCCCATCGCCACCATGCGCTGCTGGGTGCACAGTGCAGTTTCATTCCTTACTCGCCTTTTACGAGATCCATTGGATGAGATGGAGTGGTAGTATTCTTTTAACGAGCCGCCGCCACACGGCTTTTTATTTCGGAAAATTATATAGTACCCACGGAGATATTTAAAAAAACCTATATCCTCGCGGACGAAGTCGCGGAGCTGCGGAGATAAAGGAGACAATTTAAGCGACACTCGATGTTTTATCAAATTCAATGAACCTGCATTTTGCAATTTTATTTCGAGTGTCGATTTTCTGCAGATATATACGACTGCAACGAATTGATGCATATTCTGTGAATTTTAAACTTACCAAATTTTCTATGTCTGACGCGTCTCTCCGTTATTTTCGAATTTGTTAGTCCTAAATAATTTTCTCTGTTGCATATTCAGGCCTAACGATGTTGTTAAAAAAAATTAGATACTCGCTTAGTAAGTTAGACAAGACCTAATTAAAAATCTCTGTCTGTTTCCCCGAAATTATTTAACTTAAAAGTTTTTTTAATACATTTAAACAAAATTTGCATACATTATAGTTAGTAGCTCTTTGATCAATGTAGTCTTTGTAACATTTCAATATATCTCTTAACGGTGCAAATACGTACATTTGCACTGTAACCATTTTATTTAGTCCCTGTTTATAGACAACAAGTTTAGACTTTATCCGTCTGGTAAAATCTTCGTAAAAGAAACTTCAGACAATTTAATCACCTTGCAATTTTTTTTGTCAATAGCTTGAATGTTTTATGAGTTTGAGTTTCATTGTCACACCTAATTTGTCTAGAGATGAATATAAGCGAATACGTTATCGGAAAAAATATTTAAAGTATTGAAATTCTTATCAACCCATACATCATCATCATCATCATCATTTCAGCCTATCACTAGTCCACTGCTGAACATAGGCCCCTCTAATTTTGGACGGATTTTGACATAGTTGCCGAGCCCGGCAGGCGGGTTAGCAAATGCAGTTTATTTATTCAGATGTTCTAGGAAGATGCTGCTGCCTATAGGAATATGAAGATGTCTATAAACAGGGCTAAAGTGCCAGTTTAGCCATAAAGCTAGTTGAGCAATAATCAAAAAACCTTTTGTATCTCGTGCCTAATCAGTTAATTTATCAATTATACAATATCAGTATACATATCTGCAGTGTACAATCTTATATACTTCAGCACTTAGATGAAGTTTAAAATTAACTCAGGGGCTAGGCGCTCGCTTTGAATTTAATAGTACGCGAGTGGCCTGGGTTCGATTCCCGGTGCCGGCACCGATAAGATTGTTAATTACAATTTTAAGTGCTAAATTACCACGTGCTCGGCGGTGAAGGAAAACATCGTGAGGAAACCTACATGACTGAGAAATAAAAAATATTTCGAAGACACGTGCAGTCCGCCAACCCGCATTGGAGCAGCGTGGCGGATTCTTCCTAGCGCCAAAACCCTCTCAGAAATGAGAGGAGGCCTGTGCTCAGCAGTGGGACATTTATAGGCTGAAACCTTAACTTTTACTTTACAGATCGTAGAATGTAAATACTAAATAAAAATATCAAAATAATAAAATAATAGGAATACCAATAATGTTGTTAGTATCGCAGTTAATACATACATAAGTCATGCTTCCATATTTCACCGAAATTATAACTACTGTCGAGAGCCATCAACTGCGCAGGAGATATTATAGTGCCACTAGTGTACGCGCAAACACAGAGGCACTCACTCGTCCCAACCTACCCGCGCCCGATGTAACGCTGATGCGATAAGATCGGAGATAAGCTAGGATGCAGTGTCAGAAACACGGGGACAATCACAACACAACCAGACCCGAAAACCAACAATTTATGTTTTAGCACAAATGTTGGCTCCGGCTGGGATTCGAACCCAGGACCCGCGGCTTAGAAGTCAGGTACTCTGACCTCTAGGCCACGCGGTCGCCGAGTTCGAAATTAAAACTAGTGAAATATACAACATGTTCTGATGAGCACGAAATATGTGTTAGCGCACTCTCGTGTCTTGTCGTCGCTACCAACCCTTCCACATCGCATCAGCGGATTTCGGCATAGAAATCCTACTACCAGTATAACGTTAAGTTAGTTCAGTAATGTTTATCTGCGAGATAAAATCTGTAATATGACATAATGATGATATCCACAGCAGAACTAGAGTCACTGACATAGCTCTTAGGTTAAGTAAGCTAAAACGGTAATGGACCTGCCATTTATCCTATAGACTGAGGCCTATGTTCAGCGGTGGGCTGAAATGACGATTATGACTCACAGCGGCAAAGCAGTTTATGCAATAGGTATATTCTGCACAGGCTGTAAACAAACAATGTCACCTTAGTTCACATTGACTTACTGGTCGTGATAATACAGCGGCTGGGAATACGCTTTAAAATTCTAATAATGTTCCTGCCGGCACCACTCAAATCGGTTATTGCAATTTCAAATACAGATTTACCACGTGCTCGTCGATGAATAATCATAAAGAAACCTATAGACATAAAGACATTTAGTGTAAGTGTTGGTGTAGGTTGATGGGCGTAGTGTGGTGTAACGCAGAATTGTCCTTTACTTTTTTTGTTTTACTGGTGGTAGGATTCCTATGCAGGAATCCGTCTAGGTAGGTACCACCGCAGAGCCAGTTATTCTGCCGTGAAGCAGTAGTGTGCAAACATCACTGTGTTTCGGTTTGAAGGGCACTGTGAGCTAGCGTAATCATTGGGCATATGAGACTTAAGAACTTATGTCTCAGGGTGATGGGCACAGTGTGGTGTCAAACAGAAATTTTCTGGGTTGTACAGCATTTGTTATGGGCAGATGTTGCACTTACCATCAGGTGAATGTTTTGCTCGTTTCATCACATTATCCAATAAAAATAAAAAATAAAAAAAATCATGGTATCTGCGCCTGTTATGAGCAGACGTTGCACTGAACATAAGGTGAACGTATTGGTCGTTTCCTCATTTTATCCAATAAGAAGATATTGTTAGTTTACTTCAGACAAACGCGGACGTCCCAACATTAGTTTAATTATGAAGTTGCGTGATTGCCTGTGGTAGAAACAAAAGTTTCCGTATTTTATTTATTGTGTAAAGTTGGCCGTCGATATTTGCGATACATCATGAGTCGGCAAATATAACGAGCTCGCGCTATCAACGATGTTTGTGAAGGCACGTCGAGATTGGCTTGCAGCCAATAAATGTTTTTCGTTCTAAATTCGTGCCTTACATTGTATGTGTATGTAGATCCGTGTGGTGGCGGCTCGATAAAAGAATACTACCACTCCATCTCATCCAATGGATCTCGTAAAAGGCGAATAAGGAATTAAACTGCATGTGCACCCAACAGCGCATGGTGGCGATGGGCTCACCACCTATCACACCTAGCGCGTTATATTGTTTTGGTGAAACGTGGATTGTGGCAGTTATCAGTTTTTGCAGTGAGTGCCCAGTCTCTGACTACCCCTTATGGGATACAGTCGTGATCTTATGTATGTATGTATGTAGATTCGTTATATTGAAATTCTCAAAATTTTATTGATTAGTAGTGGCGCCCTGCGGTTCCATCCGCGTAAAAAAGCCGACCCCGATCGATTATATACAGTCGAATCGGATTTTGGGTTTTTTTTTTTGCGCAGAACCCCAATTATTTTTCTAAAATTAAAGTAGCTTAAGTCACCCGATATTCTATCAGCTATCTGTCAGTGAAAGTCCCGTCCAAATCGGTTCGGCCGTTTCGTAGATTAGCCGGAACAAGCATACAGCTTGATAGCCAGACAACATTTAAAAGAAAAAATCTTTTTTTTCATAGAATAGGGGGCAAACGAGCACGTGGCTCACGTGATGGTAAGTGTTTACCACTGCCTATATATATATAGATAGATAGATAGATAATTTGCCATAATCACCACGCTTGGCAGGCGGATTAGTGGTCGCGATATCAGACGATTGCGCTGCTTACACACTAGGTACTGCTCACCGCCGAACATCGGTGTGCAGCAGAGTAGAATAGCACCTACCCCTTTCTACAGAGGTGTCGTAAGAGGCGATTAAAGTGATGTATGGGCAGCCTTTATTTGTGCAGAATAACACCATAATATGCAATGGTGTCCCTGTACTGCTCGTGAGAACGCAATGGGGAGTAAGACTATTTTTGACTCGTATCAAAATGGCGGCGACATGGCTCGCCACCAGTCACGTTTCGCTTCCCGCAGGGGCGAAAACTGTGCTACGGGTGTGGTCTCTGCCTACATCGAGAGAGAGGAATGACTTAATGTTTATATTTTGCCATCTGTCGGAAGACAGAATAAAACGGGACGGCTGATTGTCTTACGCCCCTAGCGCACGCCGATACCTTCTTGTTACAGACTTCTTACCGTAATTCCCAACGCAGGATGAATCGCTCTGTCGGGGAATAATTTGGCTTCAAGAGCCTCCAACTTCGTCTCGATACGCTACATGAGCCCTTCGTCTATGTTCCTTATAATTGGAGTACCTGAAGGCTTTTTAGCAGATGGAGAAGCTGCCTGATTTGGACTAGCCCGACTTTTCGCCTGTTTACGGAGGAGGTTTAACTCATTCTTAAAGCGTTCTAATTTCGTATTAAGGCTTGAGAGCTGCGATCTTCTGATGATGATTGCGGGTCCGCCGACCCGCATTGGAGCAGCGTGGCGGACTATTCCCAGCTCCGAAGACCTCTCAAAAATTTTAGGAGGCCTGTGCTCAGCAGTGGAATATTTCTGGGCTGTTACCTATACTAGTATAACAATTTAGTGTAAACACCTGCCACAACGTAGCACTACTCCCTGGGTTGACTGGCAGAGAATTCCAACAGGCATTAAGTCCGCCCATGAATCCCTTTTTTTGTTGACCAATAAAGCCTAATAAATAAATAAATATTTATATTCAAGTCCGAAGAATACTGTAAAAATAAAACGAGGCATACATTTGAGCATTTCCTATACTGTGTTATCACTGGAAGTGAAGAATTTTATTTTAGTAACTCGACCTCGTCTGCAATAAAAGATTTTCTGAAATCATTATAAGATAGAGGAGATTTACAGTGAGCGGTAGAATGTTGGACGTACCCCAAATTGTTCAATTTTTCAACGAATAATCCATGATTTCTAGATTTAGACTAGATGTGCAAGTTTAATAGTATTTTTAAATAACCTCTTTTGAATACATTCGTGTGAGTATGTTGTGACTCCCGTGTGGTGGCGGTTTAAGAGAATCTACCACCCCCTTTCATCCCGTGGTTGCCGTAAAGTAGATAGAGGGAAAGTTAAAACCAGAAGATGGGCAGCAGTATCTTCCTGGAATATCTGAAAAAATAAAATGCGGTTGCCAATCCGTCTGCCAAGCGTGGCAACTATGGCAATGGCCAAAATGGCCCTGGCGTGGTACCTACCTCACTTGCAGGTTTCATTTTTTTATTTTTATTACGTTTACTTTAAATTTAACGAATAGAAATGAAGCAGTTCGCAAAGGAACGTCAGCGTGTCGTGAAAAAGCACTCAATTATTGGAGAGGTGCCAAGTACGATTGGCACTCTTTGATAAGTAATTCCGTTTTAAAGACACTGATGCAATTTTTTATCAAACTATTCTTAGTAAAAGATTCTTATTCGTAATTAACGTTGGTCTTCTATTCATTTATTTATACTTTTTGAATGGAATTGAGGGAATGAGGGTTCCTCGTTTAAATTCCTGCCACTTATGTTATTGTCAGTAAATTATAAATATAACAGGCGATGGATTTAGTGATTTTAGTACTTTAGAATCTTTCTTTTATTATGGAGTTAATTGATTCTAATGGAGAAGGATGGTAACAGAAGTACTCAAAGTCTACAGTCATTTGAAGACGTAGTTGTTCTAAACTTCTATGAAAACATTACTCATTTGAAAAGAATAGGATAAATGTAAAGTGACGATTGATGATCCCTGTGTCCATAATAGATCAGGAGGACAGCACACTGTCCTACAACTATTGAACATTGTCGGAAGTTATCAACTCTGCAGAAGAAACTATAGTGCCACAAATGCACGCGTTTTTTTTTCATCGTACAAAATGAGGAAACGGGCAAAACGTTCACCTGATGGTAAGTGGAACATCCGCCCATAACAAATGCTGTGTCATCCAGAACATTTCTATGCGACACTACGCTGCACCCGTCACCTTAATACATTAGTTATTAAGTCTCACATGCCCAGGAGTTACGCTAGCTCTCAGTGCCCTTCAGACCGAAACACAGTTATGTTTGCACGCTGCTGCTTCACGGCAGAATAACTGGCCCTGTGGTGGGTGGCAGAATAACTTACCTAGACGGATTTTCCAAGCCTACCTACACCGTATGTAACGCTATTGCGACATGATGATGCAGTGTCACATGGGAACACTTACAACACTACGAGATCCGAAAACCAACTTTTGGTGTTTTTGAACAAATATTGACTCCAGCGGGGATTCGAACCCAGGTTCCGTGGTAGTCAGGTACTGGTGACCACCAGTCCACGCGGTCATCAAAAGTAAAGTAACTGCTTATACACGATTTGTGAGCTAAAAAGCTAGTCTACTAAGAGCCTAATGATTTAGGGCACTGCGAAACGTGAGACGTGTCGCAGGTTCAACCCCGCCGTTTGACTATTCCTTCCTTTCAGCCTATCATTAGTCCACTGCTGAACATAGGCCTCCCCATAGATTGCCTCAAAAGTTTGCAGCTCTCATTGTGGGGGGATCGCCATAATTGCCACGCTTAGCAGGCGGGTTGGCAACCGCTGGTTTTCATTTTCCCTGTGTCGACTTTTACGACACCCACGTGATGAGATGGGGTAGTAGATGCTCTTAAGCCGCTAACACACGGGGAGCCTTGGTAGTACACACCATTTTATATTTTGTATGCGGATCTTAGCAAATTAACTTTCTTTCCCTATAATAATTTATGATTTCATGTTAAATAGTTTCGATTTAAAAACGTTCTGTACTGAAATTTGTAAAAAAGTAGCATAGACTTTGCTACTGAACACCCTCTATCTTTGTAACTACGTACATCTATTTGCCAAACGACCAAACTTTCACTGTTTTATCCATATTTCAATGTACGTTATATCCATGCCAATATGATGATGTGATGATGTTCTCCTAGCCGATTTCGACCACGGCGACAACTGCCGACTACTGCCGAGAGCCATCAACTGTGCAGGAGATATTATAGTGCCACAAGTGTACGCGCAAACACAGAGTCACTCACTCGTCCCAACCTACCCGCGCCCGATGTAACGCTGATGCGATAAGATCGGAGGTAGGCTAGGATGCAGTGTCAGAAACACGGGGACAATCACAACACAACCAGACCCGAAAACCAACAATTTATCTTTTAGCACAAATGTTGGCTGCGGCTGGGATTCGAACCCAGGACCCACGGCTTAGAAGACAGGTACTCTGACCACTAGGCCACGCGGTCGTCTACCATGCCAATATTATAAATGCGAAAGTAAGTCTCCCCGTCCTTCTGTCTGTTTGTTACCTTTTCATAGTTAAACCGCTGAACCGATCATGATGTAATTAGGCACAGAGATAGTTTGCGTCCTGGAGACGGACATAAGATACTTTTTATACCGGAAAATCAGATAGTTCCGACGGGATAACAAAAAACCTATATCCACGCGCGCGAAGTCACGGGCATCTGCTAGTTATTTATGAATGTGTGTTTTCAATAATTGGATCCAGCAGGGTTTTAAACGCGGGAACTGTCAGCTACAATGACTTAGCTTTTCTGTTGATAGCTGATGTAAAAAAAAAACGGGCGAGTATTTCAATTATTATGTCAAGCTTATGAAACAGCAAAACAGCACAGAGTATAAAAACATCGTTAGATCAAATCAACAACTAAAGCTTACATAAGCGCTTTCCTTTCTATGAATTTGCTGAGTCTCTATAAGGGTGAAAATATTGTTGCACGTTTTAAGAGTACAAAATGTTCCCTATATCGTTATTTTCAGCGATATTTTTATTTTGGAGGAAGTTCGATAATAATGTATTTTAGTATTATTGTCCTTTCCATTTTTTTTTGGTTAACAAACAATAATTGAAAATGTATTGCAAAACTTTGTGATAGATAGCGTATATTAATTTTTAGCGTCGACCACCTGTTATGACTCCTAGGTTCCCAACCACGATCAACATTTTTGCAAAAACTTAAATTGTTGGTTATATTATCTCTGTCGTTTCCCTTGTATTCGAGACAAACTTTCATACAGACAGCCAGACAAAAATTCTAAAAACGGTCATTTATGATATTAGTTACCATATGAATAGCAGATTTCACTAAATTTTATGCATTTATTTTGAAATCACAGAGAGACCCTTAATTTTATTATAGGTGTATCGTCGTCGTTTCAGCCTATCCGCAAGTCCACTGCTGAATATAGGCCACCCCCATAGATAGCTACAAAAGTTTGCAGCTCTCATATTGGAGGGATTTTGCCATAGCTGCCACGATTGGCAGGCGGGTTGGTAACCGCAGTTTATTTATTCAGATGTTCCAGGAAGATGCTGCTGCCCATCTCCTCGTTTTAATTTCCCTCTGTTGACTTTTACGACACCCAAGGGATGGGGTGGGGTGGTAGATTTTCTTAGGCCGCTACCACACGGCATGTATCAATCTATATAGGTGTATATATTGATACATTAAGAAACTTTTACTCTTGGCAAGAGGGTCGTGTCAATTATTTCACACAAAAGATGTCAATTTATGTTTCAAATATATATATAATAAAACAAAAGTTTAGATTGATTATGTCTAGACCAGATAATCGTGAAAGTTCCATTTCTTTCTAACAATGTTGCAACTTAATTCAACTTAAGGTTATTTTGTATTTTCCCATTCGTAATCTTACTAAATAGGTATAAAAGTAAATTTAAAGCCTATAAATGTCCAACTATTGAGCACAGTAGCAGTAACTATATCGCCACATTAGAAGCTCAACATACATACATACATAAGATCACGACTGTATCCCATAAGGGTTAGTCAGAGACTGGGCACTCACTGCAAAAACCGATGACTGCCACAATCCGGGTTTCACCAAAACAATATAATGCACTTGGTGTGATAGATGGTGAGCCCATCGCCACCATGCGCTGTTGGGTGCACAGTGCAGTTTAATTCCTTACTCGCCTTTTACGAGATCCATTGGATGAGATGGAGTGGTAGTATTCTTTTATCGAGCCGCCACCACACGGCAAAAGAAGCTCAAAAATATGTTATTATTCCAGAATCGCGCTATGAATGTTTTTGAGATGCGAACTATATATACAAAATCAAAAGATTACTGTTACACCTGATCTGACAGGGTTTTTGAGGCGGGTCCGCTGCTCCATTACAGGTTGGCGGACTTCACGTGTCTACGAAATAGTTTTATTCCTCAGACATGCAGGTTTCCTCACGATGTTTTTCTTCACCGGTGAATCACTAATTCACCACTTAAAATCGCAGAACCCAGGTCACTTGCGTACTACGAAATTTAAGGCGCCCGGCGCATTGAATATATTGTTACTATTTTTATACGTGACGGTAGTCACAGATATAGGAAAACGTTAGTCCATATCTATTGTATTACTCAATTATGGAATTGGATACGGTAAGAAGGAAAGTTTTTTTTATGTGGGGAAATTCTGACAACCTTGCGAGACTGGTTGAGCGAAGAGCTTTAACTGGCAACAGCGTTGTAAGGTTGGAGAAAGAAAACGCTTAATTACGATCGCAGCTCTCAAGCCTTAATACGAAATTAGAACGCCTTACGAATGTGTTAAACCTCCTCCGTAAACAGGCGAAAAATCGGGCTAGTCCAAATCGCCTAAATTTGGACTAGCCCGACTTTTCGCCTGTTAAAATTTAAGATTCTCCATCTGCTAAAAAGCCTTCAGGTACTCCAATTATAAGGAACATAGACGAAGGGCTCATGTAGCGTATCGAGACGAAGTTGGAGGCTCTTGAAGCCAATATATTCCCCGACAGAGCGATTCATCCCGCGTTGGGAATTACGGTAAGAAGTCTGTAACAAGAAGGTATCGGCGTGCGCTAGGGGCGTAAGACAATCGGAATCGGAAGTCGTCCCGTTTTATTCTGTCTTCCGACAGATGGCAAAATACATACATAAAGTCATTCCTCTCTCTCGATGTAGGCAGAGACCACACCCGTAGCACAGTTTTCGCCCCTGCGGGAAGCGAAACATGACGTGACAATGTTTTCCTTCACCGCTGAGCACGTGGTAAATAAGGACTAAAAATAACAATATTAAAGGTGCCAGCACCAGTGACCGAACTCAGATCACTCGCATACTATGTATAATTTTAGGCAAGAACCTGGCCCCTGAGCTACCACCACTATTATACTAACTTAAGAGAAACTTAAGAGAATCTATCAACCCATCTCCTCCCGTGGGTGTCGTAAAAGTCGAAGTAGCGAATTTGAAACCCTGGAACATAAATTGTAAATAAACTGCGGTTGCCAACCCGCCTGCCAAGCGTGGTAACTGTGGCAAAATCCCCCCAAAATGAGAGCTACAAATTTTTGTGGCAATCTATGGGAGAGGCCTAAGTTCAGCAGTGGACTAGTGATAGGCTGAAATGATGATGATTTTTTTTGACTAAGCATTGCCTCGTGTAGGCATGATGTTTTCCTTCACCGCCGAGCATACTTCATCTCTTGATGGTTGGCATTCTACCACTGTTCGCTTCTAAATGAGTTTTTGTCATAAACTCATGCATGCGTGCGGCGCATCTCAAAATTCAATTGTCACCAAATTGATGGTTGGCATTCCACCTCAGTGCGTTCTTTGTGGATATTTCTGCCACGCACAAGTTTTATGGTATCTGCTGCTGCCACCACCAACTTGGGATCCCATGATTAACAAAATTAAATCGAAAACCAAGCATACCACTGCAAGACTTCAAGACACTGTAAGCTCATTCTGCGTAGATCGGACCAAAAATAATAATTAAAAGTTGAAGGTACCCCGGATTAACTATGATATCGGGACTGTCACCCTTGACCATGGGTGCTGTAAAGTACTCGAAACGTCGGGTTATAAATAGTTTAAAAATTAAACGCGTTAAAATCTAGTTTTATTAAAAAAGTATTAAAATGCTTTAAAATTATTGTGTCTCAGGTATCATTTGTAGTCCTGTAACGGCGCGACCGTCGACAGTTATCCTTTGTTTTGTCGGAACTAGAATCCTCGTAGCTTGCAACTATCACCATTACAGGAAGTTTGTCGTCATATCAATGCATCGAAACAGCTTTGCACCTGAAAAGCAGACTATTGTCGCGTTTTGATACAGTGTTATGACGTCGTATTTCGGAACTTGTACAATAAACAAGTAATGCAGCGCGACACTTTACAATTCAAAAGAGAAGGTAGCAGTTTTGAACAAAAGTTATCACTGCACTTTATTATTTCGCTACAAAAAGCTGCACATTTGTAATATAAGAAAAGAGCACGTAAAACTCAGTACCCGTGACAGAAGTGGAACTTCTTACATTTATAAGAAACGAGATGATGCACGCGACTTCGTCCGCGTGGATACAGGTTTTATAAACATCCCGTGGTAACTATTTGATTTTACGAGATAAGAAAGTGTTCTATGTCTGTTTCCAGGATGCAAGCTATCTCTGTGCCAAATTTTATAAAGATCGGCTCAGCAATTGAACCGTGAAAAAATATCAAACGGACAGAGGGACAGAGAGAGTTACTTTCGCATTTATAATATTAGTATGGATATAAGAAAAAAAGCACGTGCACCACGTTGCCGCCATTTTTGTACAAGTTTTTTATTATTATTGAAATTCTTGCTCTCCATTGCCATTGCTCCCACGAGTATAGCAAGAGAAGATGTTGTTCACCCAAATAGGGCCCCGCAAGCTTGGGTAAGGCTAGTCTTAATCTGGGGTCACCCGATCCCAAAGTAGATTGGCACGATAAGAGGAGGTGGAGATGAGCGAGTGCCTCTGTGTTTAAGCCAATACGCATGGCACTATAATATTTCCCTCGCAGATAAAAAAATCTCGCTAAGATCGTAATTGTTCACGACGTAATGCTCATAAAGAAACAGTACCTTTCTGGCTTTTTAACCGGTTTATATATTTGACCTATTTTTTAACCTGTTTGTATTTAGCCTGTTTTTAACCTGTTTTAACCTGTTTTTGTATTGAGCCTTTTTAACCTGTTTTTGTATTTAGCCTGTTTTTGACCTGTTTTTGTATTTAGACTATTTTTAACATAGATTTAGCAATAAAGCTATAAAGTCAAACTAGTCTTCGACCAGCGCATGTTCCTAGTCATGACATGGTCCTTCAGTGCATGCCGCATGAGGAAGCTAAAATTCGCTCAGCGGGCTACGGAAAGAGCTATGCTCGACGTTTCTCCGCGAGATAAAATCCGTAACGATGATATCTGCCGCAAAACTAGAGTAGCTGACAAAGCTGTAAGGATTAGTAAGCTGAAGTGGCAATGGGCCGGCCATTTAGCTCCTAGAAACGATAACCGTTGGGAAAGAAAGGCTTTATAAACCTTGCCCCACAGTAGGATTTCTCCTGTGTCGTGGGTGCGTTTTAAAGATATGTATTTTCACCTGCACAACACAACCAGTCCCGAAAACCAACAATTTGTGTTTTGCACAAATGTTGGCTTCGGCTGGGATTTGAACCCAGTACCCATAGCGTTGAATTAATATACGCTAACCACTACAACCTTCTTCTCTTTTGTCGATAGATGCAGGTGGCTCAGCACCGCATTTTGTGGCAATCCGTGGGGGAGGCTTGTGGCAATAAAATCCATAAATGTAGTTTAATTAAATTCGAGTAGTAGCGAAAATATAATAATTTAAAATAATCTAAATATAATAATAAATCTAAGTATAATAAATAATCGTCAATTATTTAATGTATTTTCTACTGGATATGTACTCCTTCCCAAGGTATTTTATAAAACCGTGAGGGCCTGTAGTTGATGCTTGGAAATAATCTCAGAAAACCTCTATAATTAGGGATAATAATAATAATAACTAGTTTTAGTACCCTATTTATTTTACCTTAATTTATATATTTATCTATATATTCATATATATCTCAGTAAAAAATACCCCGAACATAATAATAATATAAAATGCAATAAAATCCGTAAATCTAGTTTAATTTACTGATGGTAGGATTCCTATGCAGGAATCCGTCCAGTTAGGTATCACCCCAGGACCAGTTATTCTGCCGTGAAGCAGTAGTGTGCAAACATTACTGTGTTTCGGTTTGAAGGGCACTGAGAGCTGGCGTAATCACTGGGCATATGAGGCACAGTGGGGTGTCACACAGAATTTTTCTCGGTGTTCTCGGCAGCATTTGTTATGGGCAGACGTTGCACTTATCATCAGGGGAACGTTTTGCAATAAAAAAAACTTACATGTGTAGTAGTCACGAAAATATAAGAAAAATGATTTAATGTATTTCCTAAAAATAATAAATATTCCATAATAGTCCTATTTTATAAATCTATAGAAATACTCCGATAATAATAATAATCACTGCCACCTTAAGATCGCTCTATCGTCTAAAACACTTTCTTCCATATAAGACAAAGCTTATGCTTGTGCAATCTCTAGTCATACCTTCTATTGATTATGCTGATGTTTGTTACCCAGACCTGAATCAAAATCTTCTGAACAAACTAGAGCGCCTCCTTAACAATTGTATTAGATTTGTTTTCGGTCTTCGTATATATGACCATATCTCTCAATATCGTATTCGTCTTAAATGGCTTACTATCCAACAGAGCCGTCAATCTAGAATTTTATCTGTTCTTTTTTCCATTTTAAATGATGTATCTTCACCTTATCTTCAGGATAATTTTCAGTTTCTTTCGCTATCTCATGATAGGGTTCTTCGTTCTTCATCTAATCTTAAGATAACTGTTCCATCACACCGCACCTGCTTTATCAGCAACTCTTTTACTGTTCAGGCAATACAACTCTGGAACTCCTTGCCCGAAACTATCAGAAAGATACGAAACAAGAACTCTTCAAGAAACTCGTTAAGGAACATTTTCTGAAAACAGCGGATACACCTATGTCATAGAAACTATCAAACCGTCACTATTTTATGTATGTATAGGTATATTGTATGTAAAAATGTATTGATGTATGTATATATATATGTATGTGTATGGGTAAATATTTATTTATGTATATGTATTAATATTATTCATTTACTTCATTTAACTTTTATTTCTTATTTATTAAATAATACACCTGCCACTGCTTTTTCACCACGCCGTGGGTTGACTGGCAGAGAATGCCTATAGGCATTAAGTCCGCCCATTGTTACCTTTATTTTAAGGTTAACAATAGTTTTTAAATAAATAAACAAATAAATATCTTTACATGCTTAATAAACTTTCTATACCAGACGAAAGAAATTTTCCTATATCAGTCAAACAGGGAAAAAATGTAAATGTCAAGAATTTAATTACAACAGTGAAATACAAGTTAAAAAAAAAATATAATAATTCTGGTAACGAAAAATATAACGATCATACCTTAAGTTTAATATAATAATTAATTTGACATATGCGTGAGGCGCTAGATTTTAAAGGCGGTCGGCACATATTTTGAAAATCACGCTGCTTTAACATACCACACACAACATTCACAGAAAATTACTGCAAATTCACTGAAAAGTCAGGGACATTGTCAGGTAATCCCGTCATTTGATCTGGTAACCCTGTCGGACTAAACTGTAAACTATTCTATAAAACTTGTTTTCGTCATGTAAATTTTAAATGTGTAACATAACCTAACCCGAACACCAACACTTAGTTATGCACAAATTTTAAACCTGGCAGGGATTCGAACCCAGGACCCGCGGCGTAGAAGCCACGACCTCTTACCACAAGGCCACGCGGTCGTCTCATTAAGAGTTGCTGGTGTATAATTTTCTCAAATTAATTATTATGAATTGGGATTTTTTATTGTTGGTTAGCTAGGTTCTCCAGTAAAGTTGCAAGTAATAGACGTGAAGTGAATCCGTAGGTGAATCCGCAAAAAATCCCAGTCAACAATAATTACGATGTGGGTGTCTTCAAGAGAAGAGTAAACAGGGTTTTTCTAAGCTAGTGTGCCTACCATCAAAAGCTACACCGCCACTTACCATCAGGTGGGATTGTAGTTAAACGCTAGCTTATAAATAAATGAAAAAATAATTAAATGAATTTTTTAACATGTAATTATTGCGTTTATTATTTGTAGCAATTCTGAAAATATTTAAATTTCGTTGAAGCTTATTTAGAAGGTTCGTACATACGACACAACGATTTAATAAAAAAAAACAAAATAGTATATAAAATAATTAGTTAAAATATCGTAAATAAATAATTATTTTAGTATCAAATAATATTGTACCTGTAACGGTTTTGAAAAATCATCTTATTATATCAAGAAATGAAAACAAGATGAAAAAAAAAATATTAGTTTTCATAAAATCTTCATCACATAAAAAGTCAAGATAAAACATTGTCAGAAGTGGGATTCGAACCCACGCCCACAGAAGTGGACTGCGACCTGAACGCAGCGCCTTAGACCGCTCGGCCATCCTGACATAGTTGTTGGGTTTTAATTTACCGCCCTATTTTAATCTGACATTGATATAGCGATTTAATTTACCGCCCTATTTTAATTGACTAACAATTGTTGGTACAAATAAATTTTAGTATCCAGGTTGCTCTTGTTAATAACGATCTTGTGCACAAAACGCCGGAGTAGTCTGGTGGTAGGATTCCTGCGCAGGAATCCGTATAATTAGGTACTGCAGGGCCAGTTATTCTGCCATGAAGCAGTACTGTGAAAACATTATTGTGCTTCGGTCTGAAGGGCACTGAGAGCTAGTGTAAGCACTCAGCGTATGCGACTTAGTACTGTGAAAACAGAAATGTTCTAGGTGACACAGCATTTTTTATGGGCAGACGTCGCAATTACCATCAGGCGAACGTTTTGCCGTTTCGTCACATAATCCAATTAAGAGTCTAAATTTTTTAATCAACGTATTACACATTCCATCTTAAACCAAAATAAATGTCGCTGAAAATAAATAGCACGTTATAAGGAACATTTTGTACGCTAAAACGTGCAACAATATTTTCACCCTTATCGAGACTCAGCAAATTCTTTGAAAGGGAAGCGCTTATGTAAGCTTTAGTTGTTGATTTGATCTAACGATGTTTCAATTCTCTGTGCTGTTTTGCTGTTTCATAAACTTGACATAATAATTGAAATACTCCCCCGTTTCTCTTTCATCAGCTATCAACAGAAAAGCTAAAAGTCATTGTAGCTGCAGTTTCCGCGTTCAAAACCCTGCTGGATCCAATTATTGAAAACACACGTTCATAAATAACTAGCAGATGTCCGTGACTTCGCGCGCGTGGATATAGGTTTTTTGTTATCCCGTGGGAACTATCTGATTATCCAGGATGAAAAGTATCATACGAGTATGTCCGTCTCCAGGATGCAAGCTCTCTCTGTGTCAAATTTCGTCAAGATCGGTTCTGTGGTTGAGCCGTGAAAAGTTAACAAACAGACAGAGAGAATTACATTCGCATCTTTAACATTAGTGTGTACTTATTAATGTACTTACAAATTTGATGTCCGAACATGTAGATGACAATCGCAACTTAATGTACTAAATTACCATTATGTAAACACTTAGTTTAATTATAGATTTATTATTAGTATTATCATTACAAAAAAATAACACTTTCATCACGTTACGAAGTTATAATTGCGAAAAAATAACTAAATGAATAATTCTCCGTGTAGAACGGTACAAGTAATGTAAAAGCAACCGCCCTTAATTGAAAACCAGCCCAAGCTGTTACGTGGAACATGCAAATAACGACGGAAAGATTTAATTTCAGAATTTCAAAGTAAGTATCAAGGTAAAAAATACCACCCCGAGAACGTTCTAGCATTTTTTTTCAGAAAGGCACGCTTGTGTACATACCTTCAAAAGGCACGCAATGCAAGTATGGCTGTTGAGTTACCTACTTTCAATGTTACAAATTAAAAGTAAGTGGAGCCGTGGTAGGCAGCACGGGGCCAGGCACTCTCTTTAAATTTATATCTCTTTATAGTGTACGAGAGTATGAT
Source organism: Luehdorfia chinensis (assembly GCA_019845155.1). Taxonomy (NCBI): domain Eukaryota; kingdom Metazoa; phylum Arthropoda; class Insecta; order Lepidoptera; family Papilionidae; genus Luehdorfia; species Luehdorfia chinensis. Next base: position 49,763 of record JAHVAK010000561.1, on the reverse strand, counting down.
TCCCGCTAAAATTTCTCGGCGGTGAAGGAATAGATCGTGAGGAAACCTCGTTTGAGAAATAAAAATATTTCAAAGACATGCGAAGTCCTCGAACCCGCATTAGAGCTGCGCGTCGGATTCTTCCCGTCTCCAAACCTTCTCAGAAATTAGAGAAAGTCTGTGCTCAGCAATGGGACTTGTATAGGCTGTTACGCTACTTTTTTAAAGTCAGAGCAGCGGCTTAAGGAAAAACCCATCAACTTAAACTAATTAGATAATTTATTGTAAAAGATCATTAGTCAAAACATGTAAGATGCTAATATAGGTGTTTTCGGCGAGGTTCAATCTCAAATGCATTAATTGAAAATTTCAATAGAGACAACTAGACTTTACCTACAGGGATGCATCAACCGGAATTCCAGACCAGTTACTTACTTGTATATTTCGCCCGTAGGCACAAATGTAAGGATTCGTGATGGTGCTCCGATTTATTTAAATTACATACTTACATACTGTCACCCTTTCTCTCCTCTTCTCACATAAGGAGTAGGCAGAGACCGCACCCGTATGAAATACTCGTAAAAACTGTAGAATTTTTTTGAACTATGTACAATGCTCAGTTTTCAACTAGTTACTTTATTGGCGCTGAAATGAATTTTTTTATTTTATAAAGTGACAAAACGAGCAAAACGTTCACCTGATGGTAAGTGCAACGTCCGCCGACAACAAATGCTGTGTCACCCAGAATATTTCTGTGTGACACCACACTGCGCTCGTCACCCTGAGGCATCAGTTCTTAAGTCTCAAATGCCCAATGATTACGCTAGCTCACAGTGCCCTTCAAACCGAAACACAGTAATGTTTGCACACTACTGCTTCACGGCAGAATAACTGGCCCTGGGGTGGTACCTACCTAGACCGATTCCTGCATAGGAATCCTATCACCAGTAAATTTTTTAAAATCTAATATAAATTAAAAAGAATATGTTGTGATTACAGCCCTCTAATTTCCTGCAAATTAAAATGGCTATACTTATTAATGAACAATTTGAGCTATACATTTCTGTCACAGTACACGAGTCGGTCTTACCAGGGGGAAAGGTCTCGCCTTGGGAGGCGCGCCAATAGACGTTTCACATCAAAAATATTACTTTTGCACGAGAACTTGAATCGCTATTTCAGTGTTTTTAATTAAACTCATAATATTTGAAGGCTTTGTGGAGTGGAACAGTTCCTGGCGCGGCTCCAGTTCATCCTATTCATGCCTCGGTGTACTGGCACGCTTGCAGCTGTTCAAACAAAACAATTGTCTATTCATTTGGTCATTCGCATAAATATATTTTTAAAGATACTGCTTTACTTGAACATATACATATACGATCATCATTTCAGCCCCTTGAAAGTTTGCTGCTGAACACGGTCCTGGGCCTGCATCCACTGACCTCTTTCCAAAGTGCGGATTATCACTCCATCTAGTGAGAGGTCGCTCGACGTTGACTTGCCAAAACGACGTTGCCACTTGATAAACTTTGGGTATCGGTTATACGACCTATATCGACCAGTGACTCATTGCCACTTCAGATTTCTGATCCTTACCTGTATACATAAAGACGTGCCTCTTTCCCACATGGCTAGGCAAAGACCACATCATTCCACTTGCTACGATCCCGACGTACATCTTTAGCTTCTTCTACTTTCATTACCGTTTTCATACTAGCTGCGGGTACTCTTAACGTGGCCTTTCGTAATACTGGTGGTGTAATACTGGTGGTAGTATTCTTATGCAGGAATCCGTCTAAGTAGGTTGCAAAATAGTAGTAGCGTGCAAACATTACTGTGTTTCGGTTTGAAGGGCACTGAGAGCTAGTGTAATCACTGGGCATATAAGACTTAAGAACTGATGTCTCAGGGTGTCGGGCGTTGTGAGGTATCACACAGAAATGTTATGGGTGACGCAGCATTTGTTATAGGCAAACGTTGCACTTACCATCAGGTGAAAGTTTTGCTCGTCTCGTCACTTTTTCTAAAAAAAAAAATCCCATATTTTGTTTCTTATTACAACAATGACTTAATTCGCATGGCACGGATGTGCGTTTTACCGACGTTAAATTTCTATTATTTCCACATATAATAGTTTCTATGTCCTCCTCAGACTTACCTTGAGTTTTTTTATTGAAGTTAGTGACGAGACGAGCAAGTCCTTCTCAATGATAAGTGTCAGGGCTTGTAACAGTGCAAAGTGGTCATTGGTTCTTAAATCTCATATGCGTTTTAATTGCACTTCAGTGTCCTTTAAATCGAAACACAGTTGTATTTGGGTTATTAATGGGACATCTGTCCCCAGTGACCATGTGTGCTGTAAATGACTCGAAACTTCGGGCTATAAATGTTTTTAAAAAATTAAAACGCGATGAAATCCGTAAAATTAGTTTTATGAAATTTGTAATATTCGCATAAATATTAGAAATCATGATACGGTTAATTACCATTATTTGAAATAAAAATTATTAGTACTATTATAACTGGCACTGTGGTGGTAACTGCCTCGGCAAATTCCTGGATAGGAATCCTATAACCAGTTCGTATGCATCTACTAAGTCAGATAGTTTCATGATTGTCGAGCAGCTGTGTTGCAGTCGGTGGCGGTATTAGTTTACACGTGCAAGCTACTATGGAAGGGCGGGAGGCGCTCTTCCTAAGCTAGATAATGTGCAGCATTTTATATTTTGCATGCCGATTTTAGCAAACATCCTTATTATAATAGATTTCAACAAAGCAACATTCTCTGAGCCTTTTCTTAAAACAACCGGCTACCAGGATAACGTTATCCTCGTTATATTAACGTTACATTGCATTAGTAGCATTATATTTTTTTTTCCAATAAATTTAATTATAAACTAATGTAACCTTTTTACAAAATATCAAGTCTCAAACTCCTTTATTTATTCGTAATTATCTTTTAACAAAGACAATAGATGCTCGCTCCAAAAATAATGACACTTAATTTCAAACCTCCGGTGAAATCAACGTTGAGGGCTTATGTTAATGCCAGCGACAGATGCTTCTAAATATAATGTTGGCAGCATTGGAAGGGGGCTTTTATATGATATTTTGAACGAAATTAAATCGTTTATGAATCGGTTTTATTTTATGTTTACATTTTTTCTGGCCATAGTCGACAGATTTGTTACTACATATGTGTAATACATACATACATAAGATCACGAATGTATCCCATAAGGGGTAGTCAGAGACTTGGCACTCACTGCATAAACAGATGACTGCCACAATCCACGTTTCACCAAAACTATGTAATGCCCTTGGTGTGATAGATGGTGAGCCCATCGCCATCATGCGCTGTTGGGTGCACAGTGCAGTTTAATTCCTTACTCGCCTTTTACGAGATCCATTGCATAAGATGGAGTGGTAGTATTCTTTTATCGAGCCGCCACCACACATATGTGTAAGTGACAAAATAAAAATAATAATATAGTATCCCGGGTCCTGGGTTCGAATCCCAGCCGGAGCCAACATTTGTGCTACAAAACATAAATTGTTAGTTTTCGGGTCTGGTTGTGTTGTGATTATCCCCGTGTTTCTGACACTGCATCCTAGCCTACCTCCGATCTTATCGCATCAGCGTTACATCGGGCGCGGGCAGGTTGGGACGAGTGAGTGCCTCTGTTTGCGCGTACACTTGTGGCACTATAATATCTCCTGCGCAGTTGATGGCTCTCGACAGTAGTCGGCAGTTGACGCCGTGTTCGAAATCGGCTAGGAGAACATCATTTAATTAGCAATTTGTAATTAAATAACCGTCACTGCAGGCCGTATGAGAAAGCTCAGTGTCCCTCAGCGAGTTATGGAAAGCAGTCCTTTCCAGATAGACATATTAGATAGATAGATAGGTAAATCGGTAAACGGATTCCGCGCCTTGGTTCATGCAGAATAACACCATAACATGCAATGCTGTTACTATACTTTTTTTATTTTTAAATAGTAAAGTGACGAAACGAGCAGAATGTTCACCTGATGGTAAGTGCAACGTCTGCCCATAACAAATGCTGTGTCACCCAGAACAGTTTCAGAACATGTGTGACACAACACATGTTGTGTGCGACACAGTCAGACTTAAGAATTGCGGTCTCAGAGTGATGAGCGCAGATAGGTGCTACATAGAAATGTTCTGGGTAACTGGATAACACAGCAAAAGCTGCACATAAAACCAGTTGAACGATTCTATGGTTTCGTCATATTTATTCGTAAAAAAATTGTACACAGAATTTCTGAAGCCAATACATTTAAGCCAATAATAGAATGAAACTATATTTACAGATTTCATCGTGATTAATTTAATTTTGACTATCACGTGCTTTGCACAGGTCTCTGCCTACCCAAATAGCAAGGAGGCGTAAACATATGAATGTATGTATTGTCATAAAACATGTTTCGTATTGGAATCGCCGTGTGGTGGCGGCATATGAGCATCTACCACCCCATCTCAATCGGTGGGTATCGTAAAAGTCGACAGAGGGAAAATGAAAACCAGCAGATCGGTACCATCATCTTCCTTGTATATCTGAATAAATAAACTGCGGCTGCCAACCCGCCTGCCAAGCGTGGCAACTACGAGAAAATCCCTCTAAAATTAGTGCTACAAACTTTTATCGCAATCTTTGGGGGAGGCCTATGTTCAGCAGTGGACTAGTCATAGCCTGAAATGATGATGATGATAATAGGAATGGAACTTGCAATCGGTATCGCGGAAGCCATATAGTTACTGCTGCAACCAAGACATGGTGCGTATTTTGTCGCATTAAAGCATATCCTGCAAATAGTTCCATACTAGACTCTATACCTACTTGTTAGAAGAAGGCAGAAAAATTAAACCACAAAGTAAAATCCAGGTGTATAAATCCAGACACTCAGCGCTTAAGATGTAAATAAATAATAACCAAGAAAAAGTAAACATACTAAATATTTGATTATACGTTCTCTAATGATTTCTTATATATACGCGAACACTACACATTTAAATGAAACTATTTTTATGGATCTTATCGACTTTAATTTTACTTTTAATAACCCGACGTTCGTTACGAGTGCTCCGGCCACAGTCGAGCGTGTACCTGCAGTCCTACCATATGTCAGAGGAGTCACGGATAAGATTGGCTATATCTTGAAGCGGGCTTCTATAAAAACATTTTTCAAGCCGCCGAAGAAAATAGGTCAGTTTTTACCATCTGTCAAGTGTAACATCCCTCTACAAGATGCAGGAGAATACGCGCTGGATTGTGAATTTGGTCTCTCTTACATAGGGCAAACAAAAAGATCAGTAAAAACACTGTGACCATGTTCTGGATCATCCCAACCATTACATCAGATTTGATAAACCACAAATCCTCGCAAACCGATTCCTACCAAGTATGATTCGCGTGGCTTTTGAAATAAAAAAAAAATCACCTAATTTTAATAGAGAAGATGGTTGGGTATAACCACCAGCTTGGGATTCTATTAATAAAATTAAATCAAAAACCAAACATAAGCGTAACCAACCACTACAAGACTACATATCTTGTAGTCAGTTAGCTCTTTCTGCGTAGATCGTACCAAAAATAATAATTAAAAGCTGAAGGTACTCCGGGTTAACTATGACATCAGGACATCTGTCACCTCAGTCCTCCCGTGACCATGGGTGCTGTAAAGCACTCGAAACGTCGGGTTATAAAAAGTAAAATTAAACGCGATAAAATCCGTAAAATTAGTTTAATGTTAATATACGTTCTCTATTCCTAGGACCAGTTCGTTTATTCCACCGCACGTAGGGTAAGTACTTTCCAACGTTAAATATTAAAATTCATCCCGTAACGTAAATCGTTGTTCCCCTTAGCAATGCTTAAATCATATGAAAATTAGAAGAAATTTAACATTTTCCGTGTCTTCAGTGATGTTATATTATTATTTATATATTTAAATTGTATTTACAACTGAATTTCCTAATTTCTGAATTTCCTAAGTATGACGCAAAACTCGGATACAGATTTCAAAAAAAAAAAAGTGTCAACAAGACATTATTAGATAAAGCGTATTATAAAATATATCATTTCATAGAGGACAAGTGTAGCCGAGGCTGTGTGGTAGTGGCTTAAGAGAACCTACGACCCTATCTTCCATGGGTGTCGTAAAAGCCGCGAGGGGAAAATAAAAACCCTCCTGGTTTTTGAATGGGCATCTTCCTGGAACATCTCAATAAATAAATTGCGGTTGCCAACCCGCTTGCCAAGCGTGACAACTATGGAAAAATCCCCTCAGTGGATTAGTGATAGGCTGAAACGATGATGATGATGACACAGGACAAAACTGTGTGGGAATAACAGGGTATTGCAAAAAGACTCTTGCCGGTTCTTTTCTGAAATCTTTCGATCCGGTGTAGATTTTCGCCTTCATAAGAGTTTTAAACTAGCCCAAATAGAATAAAAAAAATTTTACTTTTCACTTTGAGTTGATGGTATAGAGTATGTTAAGTGTAGAATAACTCCTACCGCTTTCCTACGGAGGAGTTGTAAGAGGCGACTAAGGAAAGCCTTTATTTTTGCAGTATAACACCATAGTATAGAATGCTGTAACTGTACTGCTCGAAGGAACGCAATGGGGAGTAAGAGTTTTTTTGACTCGTACCAAAATGGCGGCGACGTGTCTCGGCACCCGTCACGTCTCGTTCCCGCGATTGCGAAAAGTGGGAAAAGTCTCCCTCTCTCTACCCCTTATGGAGAAAAAGGCGTGACTGTATTTATGGATGAAAATTTGTCTCTCTGTCTGGTTGTAACCTTTTCAAGACTCAGTGGTTACATCGATCTTGGAGATGGATAAAGGATAGTTTTTATTCCGAAAAATCAAAGAGTTCCTACGGTATTTTCAAAAAATCTAAATCGCTAATCGGACGTAGTCGCGAGCTTCAGCTAGTAAGTGATATTTTTTAATAGGAAGAATTTATGTAACGCGCACATAACGTTCACCTGATGGTAACTGCAACGTCTGGCCATAACAAATACTGTGTCACGCAGAATATTTACTGTGTGGCACCACGTCGTCGTCACACTTAGACACCAGTTGTTAAGTCTCACATGCCTGTGACCCTAGCTCACAGTGCCCTTCAGATCGAAACACAGACAGTAATGTTTGCACACTACCGCTTCACGGTAGAATAACAGGCCCTACCTAGATGAATTTCTACACAGGAATCCTACCATATACCTCACTTACACAACGTTTAAAACAACACGTCCCGTGTATACATTTAAGCAGTCATTCCAGAAAACATGTTTCTCACATATGTTTACCATCTCGAGAGAATAAACAATATTTTCTCGCTCGGAACAGAAGAAACAACATCAGAATATTTATAAAGGCTGCGGACTAACAACGTTTAGTTCATCCGAACGCGCTGTGATACATTTTAACGTATTCTATCCAAATTTGCAAGTAAAAAATATTATTTACACTTCTATTATGATTTATTTTATTTACGCAAATATTTTACATTGAATAAAGCATACTAATGTAAGGATATTGCTTTTAATTAACTTTGTGTTTACGACGTGTCCAAAGTTTTGCGTAAAACGGACCCAAATTAAAAATTAAAAGCTGAAACCCGTATTAAATGTGAAATCAGGACGTCTATCACCTCAGTCCTCTGATGAACGTTGGGACAATAAAGTTAATGAAACGCGATAAAATCTGTTAATTCGATTTTATTCAACTAATTATCTGTATTTTGAAGACTGAAATGAAATGAAAATTATTTATTCTTCGACGTAAGAAATATACATTTCGTTTGTAAAAAGAGATTATTTTTACAATCTACTACATTTCGTAACGAGGTTCCTCGGTCGGAGACGAAACAGGCGAAAGAAACTTCGTTGGTATAATTTTTTTTGTTTAGTTTTATCTTAGTCAAAAGTACATTATAAATAAATTTACAAAGAATAGTGTTGTCGAAAACCAAAGCGTCCTCCATGACAGAATGTTAGAGAGAACGAAGTCGGTTTACGGACGATAGTTTAACGTGATAACATCATAAAGAAACATTGATGAATAAAAACATTAATTTGTAATTTTCAAATATTATTTACAGTTTTTGAAAATTTAATTAAAATAATTTGTTTAAATATAATCACGACCAATTAGTTATAATCATATCATGTCATATTATTCTTTATTTACTATTAGTCATATTATTCTAAAAATGCAAGAAATAACAAGTGACGTCACGGTGTTAACCACTTCCTCAGTACTACAATAATCAACTGAGCAACTTAATATTTGACGATATCGATTTCCCCGACACGGCCATCAAGACAACTCACACGACCTCGTGTGCGCCATCTGAAACAAGAGTTCATCCAAACTAAACAACGTCTAGCAAGTATACCGTCTTCCGCTCGCTCTTCCTGACCGGGGTGTGATGAACTAGGTAAATAATACCTCAAACTTAGCCAACACTTAATCTGATTACAATAAAAACATTCAATCAATTTCGAAAATTCAAAGGAAATCTGAAAACAATGAGTCCAGTATGCAATACTCTACACCTCAACCTATTGCGTCCAATCGGTAAACAAGTGGGACCTCCATCCGGTACCCGACTTCAACACAAAACACACACATGCCTTCATCTGGCTCGCAAGTGGGACTTCTATCCAGTACCCACTTCGAATCACACAACACCTCGCGATGTCTCCATGCGGCATCCTTACGATTGCTTGCATCTCCGTACTAGACATAGGTCACACTAAGGACAACTAAAGCTAGCAAAGAGATGCATGCGACTACATGCGACGACTGCGATACATGCATACTACACTCACTCTCCACATACAAAAAAAAAGTAAAGTTTCAGCCTATAAATGTCCCACTGCTGAGCACAGGCCTCCTCTCATTTCTGAGAGGGTTTTGGAGCTAGGAAGAATCCGCCACGCTGCTCCAATGCGGGTTGGCGGACTTCACATGTCCTCGAAATATTTCTATTCCTCGGACATGCAGGTTTCCTCACGATGTTTTCCTTCACCACTAAGCACGTGGTAAATCAGCACTTGAAATTGTAGAACAATATTAGAGGTGCTGGCACCGGGGATCGAACCCAGGTTACTCGCTTACTATGAAATTAAAGGCGAGCACCAGGCCCCTGAGCTGCCACTCTCCACATGAAGATCATTAACGCAATCGTGGAATTGCAACTACACAACATAACGGTCTACGTCAGAGACGTTTTGATTGATGGCTCAATAAAATTTCATGAAGTTCAGTCAAACCATTTCCGATAGTCTATAACCACAATACATTATTTGCAGTAAACTACACCTGCACTGCGTCATCACTCCTATTAAAACTAAACATCTGTTAGAATTCCCAGCACAGCAATATAGACACTCCTCCGTGTACCAAAGAAACACTGCAAACATAATGATGCAAAATTAAATACGGCATGAGCATAGGCTGCTGAAAGTCGTTGGCCGCAAACGAAAAGGAGAGCTTCTGTTAACTCCACCGCGCCATCAATTCGCAGAGTTCCGCGAAAGGTCCGCGGCGAGACCTTCACAAAATCGGTGACGATATCGGCGACACGCAATAATCCGAAATCTTAATTAAGACTCCTACCTCGTGCCGCTATTACACTAACAAGTGACGTCACCGTGTTTACCACTTCCTCAGTACTACAATAATCAAATAAGCAACTTAATATTGACGATATCGTTTTTCCCGACAGATATGTGTCACAAGCCAACCCTTCGGCCTCGGATCGTGCCTCTCTACCGCTTGTTGCGCGCATGTACTTAGGTGGAACGGGACATTTTTCGTGCGCGCTGCCAGTGTTCATCAATTTATAAGACGTTATCACGTCAAAAATTTATTGAAAACTCGAGCAGGCCAGCCACCTACGACAGCACCTGTTCACAAGTATGACGCATGTGGCAGCCATCGCCCTCCTCAACCACATTCAAGAGAAGTGACAATTCAAAGTCAAGTGTAAACAATAGTTTTGTAATAATCTAAATGGAATAAACAACACAGATTGTTTAGTTGTATAAAAAAACTAATTTCCAACTTGGTCTAAAATTTTCATAACTAACAAGAACTTATTAAACGAATATCTGTTAGCAATTTTATATAAATAAAATTATCAACAGTTTTACGTAAATAATTTAGATTTAAAAAAAGTACTCGTACTTTTTTAAATTCTAAATTATTTACGTGACTTATTAGTATACTTACGTGAATTATTACGTGACATTGGAAAAATTACGATTATTTTACGTACTTAGAAAAGACAGCTATAGTTCGTTGTACTCGTATGTTATAAATGCGAAGGTAACTCTCTGTCTCTCTGTCTGTTTGTTACCTTTTCACGGTTATACCACTGAATCGATATTAACGAAATTTGGCACAGTGATAGCTTACATCTAGGGGCGTACATAGAATACTTTTCATTCTGGAAATTTAAAAAACCTTTATTCACGCGGACGAAGTCGCGGGCATTAGCTAGTGTCATGAAATTTACTGGTGGTAGGATTTAAATGCAGGAATCCGTCTAGGTACGTACAACACCAGGGCCAGTTATTCTGCCGTGAAGCAGTAATTTGCAAACATTGCTGTGTTTCGGTTTGAAGGGCACTGAGAGCTAGTGTAATCACTGGGCATATGAGACTTAAGAACTGATGCCTCAGGGTGACGGGCGTGGTGAGACGCAGTGTGGTGTCACACAGAAATGTTCTAGGTGACACAGCATTTGTTATGGGCAGACGTTTCACTTACCATGAGGTGAACGTTTGCTCGTTTCATCACTTTATCCAACAAAAAAAGTAATTTATACTTCTACAATTAATAATATTGTGATACAATAATTTTGTGTTAAGAGTTAATAACACTTGATAATGCCTCGTTTTGAGGTGAAACACGTATTATGGTCTCGACTTCAGTGGTGTATATTGCCTAGTGGTAGTGTTGTAGTTGTGGAGGGTATCTGATGGCGAATCCCGGTGGCGGTGTTAGTTTACTTGTGTACTCTACTGAGAAAGGGCGGGCGGTGCTCTTCAAAAAATAAGTTTTTACTCACCATTTTATATTTTGCATGCGGATCTTAACAAATTATCTTCGTTTCCGTCATTTTAAAAATCTAAGTAAAATGGATGTGACAAACGGTCAGGAAAAATTATAAATAAAATTTAAAGAAGAAAATATTAAAGAAAAACGGAGAAATTATAACGGGAGGAGACCTGCGCTCAGCAGTGTGATAGTATAGTAGCCTGTTACTTTACTTTCAGGCAAAAACTTACACAGAAAAGAAAAAAAAGGTTATATTAAGACGTGAGAACTGATGTCTAAGGGTGACGGGCGCAGGGTAGTGTCAAGTGTCAGAAATATTTCTGGGTGAGACAGCGTTTGTCGTGAGCGGACGTTGCACTTACCATCAGGTGAAAGTTTTGCTCGTTTCATCACTTTATACAAAAAAAAAGAGCAGTGGTAGCTCAGGACTAGGAGCTCGCTATAGTACGCGAATGCCCTGGGTTCATTCCCGGTGCCGGCACCATTAAAATTCTTAATTGTAATTTTAACTGCTGATTTACCACGTGCTCGGCGGTGAAGGAAAACATCGCGAGGAAACCTGCATGTCCCAGCTCAAAAATCCTCTCGGAAATGAGGGGGGAGGCCTGTGCTCGGCAGTGGGACATTCATAGGCTGTTACTTCACTTTTTTTACTTTGTATATTACATACATTTATACATAGAGTCACGCCTCTTTCCCGTAGGGAGATCTTTCAATTTGCTACGATCCTGACACACATCTTTAACTTCCTCTACTTTCATTAGTGTTGTCACACAAGCTTGTCGGTTGCGGGTTCTTTTGACGTGGCCTTTCCTTAAAACGATTTCGATCTGATCGTAATACGTTCGCCTACGTTGACCCTTACCATATTGCCCCTCACACTCGCCTCATAAATCTGTTTCGTCAATCTTTTTTCATCCATCCTCTCTACGTGTCCAAACTATCTAACCATCCCTTTCTCTATCTTTGTCACTACATCTTCTACCACAGCTCAATCTTCCCTTATCACGCTGATTCTTTTTGTCCATCAAATAATATTACAAAGTGAAGTATTATCCGATCCACACTAGGCAAGTCTGTCCTGTGAACACAATTTATATACCACCTACATTTATTTTGCCAAACGTTATAAGCTGGTTTTCGATAATTGCTTCTTACGTAAATGTCAGTAAATACATTTGGCGCTATCAGAATTATTTACACAGAAGGCTAAGTCGAGATTGGCTTAGAGCCAAAGCGTTATAAAATATTGCTTGCTAAAATAGAGTAATGAGATTTCATTGGTTATGTATTTGGGTGTGTTGTTCCAGTATATATTTATTTCTCTAAGGTATTTTTTTCGGTATGAAATATCTCCCTTAATACTGTATTAATATTAATGTTTAATTCGCTATTTTCAAGATTATATTTCTCTCTAATGACAAGAAACAAGTAAATGTCTTAAAATTAATGTTTTTATTAAATAAAGATTATAATTATTGAATTCTTTACTTATACTGTAGAAAGCGCCATCTGTTAACAATAACTTCAACTAACATGCACTTTATTAACTACATTATTTAAAGATTTTTCGCCATTTATTCATGATTACGATATTGTTTCAAAAGTTTGGCACGGGTTTGCTTTTTTATTTTTTTAGATAAAGTGACGAGACGAGCAAAACGTTCACCTGATGGTAAGTGCAACGTTTGCCCATAACAAATGCTGCGTCACCCAGAATATTTCTCTGTGACACCACACTGTGCCCGTCACCCTGAGATATCAGTTCTTAAGTCTCATATGCCCAGTGATTACGCTAGCTCTCAGTGCCCTTCAAACTGAAACACAGTAATGTTTGCACACTACTGCTTCACGGCAGAGTAACTGGCCCCAGGGTGGTACCTACCTACACTGATTCCTGCATAGGAATCCTACCACCTATAAAATTCTACAGTTATAGTAATTTCGGGTAGCTAAGCTCTACACAATATTTTGAGACAATGTCAAATATATTGGTTTTAATTAATTTGACAACCGCCTGGGCTAGTGGTCAAAGTACCTGACTTCTTCTCCACGTGTTCTGGTTTCGAATCCCAACCGGGGCCTATATAAATGCACAATCACAAATTCTTGGTTTTAGAGTAATGGTTGATTTGATCTTAGTACTAGAGATACGAGAGCCGTGGTAGCTTATGGACCGGGCGCTCGCCTTTTGTTCCATAGAACGCGAGTGACCTGAGTTCGATCCCCGATGCCGGCACCTCCAAAATTGTTTTGCAATTATATGTGCTGATTTACAACGTATTAAGCGGTGGAGAAAAACAGTGACGGAACCTGCACGTCTCAGAAATAAAAATATTTCGACGAGTTGTGAAGTCCACTAACCGTATTGGAGCAGCGCGGCGGACTCCTTCCGGCTCCGAAACCCTCTCAGAAATGAGAGCAGGCCTGTGCTCTGCAGTGAGACATTATTTTTACTACAGCAGTGGACTAGTGATAGGCTGAAATGATGATGATGATATGATAAACTAGCAAGTAGACTTAGCTCTGCAGTTTACGCTGTTTGAGTTTTGTATCCTTCGTCACATATATTTTTACTAATTAAATGTTTACATTATTATAGATAAAAAATCCAAGAGATCAAGGTGGGGTGGGCTGTCAAGGCACTTTAGGTACAGCATAACTTGATTTCCTGTCTCCCAACACAATAGCGGTATCGTTCTGTGTCTAGTGTGTGTATCGTACATAAATATGTTTAATATTTTTGATATAGAAACTGAATTTGGCCGCCAACATGTGAGCTCCATGCGGGTCAATGAACTTCAGATATTCTAAAACACTATCTTTCGGAATAATTATTATTACTGTCTTCAAAAATAATCGTGTAATTATTATAACAGGTCGCGGAAAAAAAAATTGTATGTATCATCGTCATCTTTTCAGCCTATGACTAGTCCACTGCTGAACACAGGCCTCCTCCAAAGATTGCCACAAAAGTTTGTAGCTCTCAATAAAGGGGGTATTCCGCGTTGCCACGCTTGGCAGGCGGGTTGGCAACCGCAGTTTATTTACAATTTATGTTCCAGGAATATGCCGCTGCCCATCTCCTTGTTTTCATTGTCCCTCTGTCAACTTTTACAACACCCATGGGAGGAGATGGGGTGGTAGATTCTCTTAAACCGCCTAGTATGTATAAGCTTGTAATAAAATCCTTTTGGCTTTACTGTATGTATCTGGCTGGTATTGATCTGTTTTTGCAGTTTAGTGAGTGCTTAGTCTCTGACTACCCCTTATGGGATACAGTCGTGATCTTATGTATGTATGTATGTTTTCTTACTGTCAAAATCAGTGAATCTAATAAAGAAATTCGATACCTACATTTTAAAATTTTATTACAAAAAAACGAAAAAATGCAACGCAATCCGCGCAAAATTTCGTTTGCATAAACGTAACAAAATTTTGTGCCCAAACCTAATGCAGTATCAGTAAGAGTACATACATACATACAGTCACGCCTCCTTCCCATAGGGGTAGGCAGAGACCACATCTTTCCACTTGCTACGATCCTGACACACATCTTTAGCTTCTTCTACTTTCATTAGCGTTTTCACAAACGCTTGTCGGTTGCGGGTACTTTTAACGTGACCTTTCCTCAAAAGTTCACCGATCTGATTGTGATACGTACGCCTAGGTCGACCCTTACCGGCTTTTCCATTCACACTTGCCTCATAAATCTGTTTCGTCAATCTCCTTTCATTCATCCTCTCTACGTGTCCAAACCATCTAAGCATGCCTTTCTCTATCTTTTTCACTACATCTTCAACCACACCGCAACGTTCCCTTATCACGCTGTTTCTTACTTTGTCAATCAGAGTTACTCCAGCTATACTTCTCAAACTTTTCATTTCCACAGCGTTAATCCTACTTTCATGCTTCTTCTGTCAGACCCAGCATTCACTACCATACATAAGTGTGGGGACCAGAACTCCCCTATGTTCAGCCAGTCGTGCCTGTTTAGATACGTTCTGGCTACACATAAAGTTATGCAGAGCCCCATTCACTTGATTTCCTGCTAATACTCTTCTCTCAATATCACAGTCATACTTTCCGTCTCTCGTAAATTTAGAACCCAGGTACACAACTCTTTCACTTGTTCCACTCTTTCTCCTTCAATCAGAACTTGGCAATCCGACATACTTTCTTCACTTTCAAAAACCATTACTTTCGTCTTATCTACATTAATTTTCATTCCTTTGCTTTGTAGAGCACCATGCATAATATTAACCATCGCCTGCAACTTCTCCTCCGATGATGCTAATATAACCTGATCATCGGCGTATAGGAGGCATTTGACGGTCAAATCATTCCTTCTTAATTCAAACACACTCTCTTTCAAATCTTTTAAGCAATTGTCTATGAATAGGTTAAACAGCCACGGCGAAGCCACACATCCCTGTCTAACACCTTTTTCGATGTTAAACCAGTCTGTGTAAGCCCCGTTTACCCTGACACAAGCACTGGAATCCTTATAGAGTGATTTCAGTGCTCGTATCAAGCTGCCGTTCACCCCATACATATGCAATGTCGACCACAATTCAGTCCTCACTACCCTATCATAGGCCTTTTCCAAGTCCACGAATGCGCAATAGACCTTTTGACTTTGAGTCAAGAATTTTTCGGCTATGCTTCGTAAGGAAAAGACCTGATCCATGCATCCTATTCCTCTCCTGAATCCCGCTTGTACATGCCATATCTTCTCTTCAGTTTCATTCATCACTCTCTTAATCAAAACCTTTGCATACAGTTTGCCGACGAGTAAGAGTAGCACAAAGTTAAAGTGTTTTCAATACGGAAATTTTGATGGCAAAGATGAAACTCGCTCTAGTCGTCTTGCTACGGATGAAATGGACGCCATTTTTGAAAAAGTGGAGCAAGATCGGCATATCAGTAGTTACGACATAGCTGAAGAACTGGGCACACAAAAAAGATACTTGGGTGCCACACGAGCTCACTGAAAGAAATTTAACGAACTGTGTTGAGTACACGGTTCGTTAGGTTTGCGATTCTTTATTGAGTCGTAATAGAGCCGTGGTAGCTCAGGGGCTAGGCGCTCGGTTTAAATTTCATAGTACGCGAGTGACCTGGGTTCGATTCCCGGTGCCGGCACCACTAAAATTGTAATTTTAAGTGCTGATTTACCACGTGCTCGGCGGTGAAGGAAAACATCGTGAGGAAACCTGCATGTCTGAGGAATAAAAAATATTTCGAAGACATGTGAAGTCCGCTCACCCGCATTGGAGCAGCGTGGCGGATTCTTCCCAGCTCCAAAACCCTCTCAGAAATGAGAGGAGGCCTGTGCTCAGTAGTGGGACATTTATAGGCTGAAACTTTATTGAGTCGTAATGAAGCCGAATCATTTTTGAAAGATTTATAACTAGTTAATAGAATCAGGCGTTACTTTGCGGAAATCCATTATAATGAAGAAAAGTAAGTTACTTTGCTAAGATCCGCATGCAAAATATAAAAATGGTGTATATTACCTAGTTTTTTGAAGTGCACCACCCGCCCTCCCTCAGTAGCGTGCACAAGCAAACTAACACCGCCACCAGGAACCGCCACCAGGTACCCTCCAAAGAGGTACCTGTCAAAGAGTTTTGATCGTGTAGCCGATACAGCCTATGAAAACATTCAAATACCAGTGACGAACCGCAGCGCTTAAAGTGGGAGATCTATAGGACGCCCATCACGAATGTGTTTACCAAGACAGGTAATTACGACTAATCCTCCTTTTTTGGAAGATTCATTTTCATAAAAGAAGAGAAGAGATGTCCATGTCTACTACTGAACAATTTATTTGCCGTTGTTGATGATCGTAATGATGATGGTAGTGATGGTGATGAAATGGTCGTGATGGTGATATTGGTGATAGTGATGATGTTAGTTTAGATGTGATAATAAATAAATGTTACGATATTATTGCACTGGCGTAGCAGAAACAATTTCTAACAGCAATTATCCATGATTTTATAAGGACTCGCTTGTATTACTTATATTGTGTACTGTTTTGATTTGTTTCCAATTTCAATTTATAAAGGCGCGGCTTGGCGAAGCGTTTGTTGATTATTAATGAAGAATTGCGTGGTCGAATCCAACAATTTAAATCATAGATACATTTAATATTTAATTAGTGAATATTCGAACTTCGCCTTACTATTCGAACGCCAGAAAAAAAAAATTAGGCGTGTCAGGGCGAACAAAATTTTTAGTTGCCGAATTAGACTCTCATCAGAAAAGAACTGAGCACAGTGATTTTCAAACAAAACAGGCTTGCTGACCAAGTAGCCATAATTGATTATATTTACATCAGTGACAGTTATTTTTTTAATTACGACTAGACTTAAAATTGATGTAATAATTACGTAAAAATTATTCTTTTGTTTTTTATTCAGTTGTCATGAGAGGTCAATGGGATGGAAAAATACAAAAATAACGTCAGATAGGTGAGACCGTTCGCTTCGCGTATTATCTGCCCTTTTTACTTAGTGTTCCTTTTGTGTATATTTTACAATACGTATTAATGGTTTTGCCACGAACCTAAAATCTTTTTTTTGAAAGAAAGAAAGAAACACATTTCTTCACGTCCTTATCACAATAGATACAAAACAAAAATAGAAAAAAAATATGGAATTACACAGAACATACGAGTATAATAATATTGCCCAAATTTAACAAAAGTGAAAAAATAATATAAAATGAGTCAGTGTAGCAGCATAAGACCGTGAAATGAACAGGACTCAGCAAAAATCGAGATACAGAGATTTAAATTGCTCTGATCCCGACACTAGTTTTCAGACCGGCCCGCACTCCTTTATTAATTTGAAGACCTGTCGTGGTCTGAGAGAAGGGTATCTTAAGGTACTTCTAAAACTTTTTTGCTGAAACCGGTATCTCAAGATATTACTTTGAATATAATTAAAAAACTAAAATCTAATGCACTAGGAGTTGATGGTATCACCGTGAATATGTTGTTAATGACCCTTCCACAAAGTCTGGAAACTATTACCGCGTTGATTAATCTATCGATAACCACAAGTGCATTCCCTGACATCTGGAAACGAGCTTTAATACGACCTCTTCCAAAATTGCCAATCCTGCTACCGTGACAGACTTACGGCCCATAAGTTTGCTACCCTGTATATCTAAAATATTAGAAAAAGTTGTGTGTCAACAATTAACATCATATCTGGAAAATAATGCTATACTGCCTGACCTTCAATCGGGTTTCAGAAAAGGACGAAGTTCTGCTACTGCCCTATCTGATGTAGTAGGTAATATTTTGGAGGCCCAAGATACAGGTCAGGGGACTATACTCGTCTTATTAGATTATTCCAGGGCTTTTGATACCATAAATACGCCTTTGCTTCTGTCCAAAATGTCGTTTTACGGATTTGACCCTAGGACTATAAAATGGTTTCACAGTTACCTCAGTGGACGTTCACAGCAAATTACAATTCAATTAAATGGTCAAAATTGTATGTCCTCTCCGCAGCGGATCACGCGTGGTGTTCCTCAAGGATCGATTTTGGGCCCCGTACTTTTCGCGTTATATACATCAGACATTAGTAATAGTTTCAAACATTGTAAATACCATTTATATGCGGATGACACACAGATTTATAAGTCTTTTAAACCTAGTCATACTGCAGAAGCTATTAATGGACTCCACGAGGATTTGGATAGAGTAGTAAAGTGGTCAGAAAGAAACTGTTTAGTGTTGAATCCACAAAAGACAAAGTTTTTAATTAGCGGAACGAAACAACAGATTCAAAAAATAAATAAATTTGTCCCAACACTGTATATAAAAGAAGATTAGAAAGAGTCGATAAAGCCCGTAATTTAGGAATCATAATTAGTCCTGATCTCAGATTTGAAGATTATATTAAAAACATTGTTAAGAACTGCTTTTATAGGTTAAAATCTTGTATAGAATGCGTGAACACATAAGTATGGAAGTACGAAAAAGACTATCGGACACCCTAGTACTATCAAAATTTAATTATGCTGATACGGTTTATGGACCTTGTTTGCTGTCACGTACCGCACACCTTATTCAACGGGTCCAAAATGCTTGTGCTAGGTTTTGCTTCGATATACCGCCAAGAGGTCACGTAAGCCCATTTCTTGACGACAATGATATTCTTAAAATGGCTGCCAGACGCAAACTTCACTTAGCTTGTGTACTTTTCGGCGTCATACAGACAACAAACCCAAAGTATCTTTTTAATAAGCTAGACTGGTCTCGCGAGCATAGCAAGTACCTCACCCGCGCTTCATCTTATAATAGGCTCCGTGTTCCGCAACATTATTCTTCAGCCTTTCGAGGTTGTTATAAGTATGCAGCCTCCCACTGCTGGAATAATTTACCTCCTACACTGCGTGACCTAAACACATTAAGCACGTTTAAAAAACGCTTAAAATATCTTCTAATAAACGAACAGAAAGGCATAAATGCAAGTTAATAAATTACTCCTATTTATTTGTTAAAGAGATATTAGCTATTGATTTTCCGTTTATATAATATTTATTATGCTATTACATATTATTATTTATAACAAAAAGCCTATTAAATGTATGTATGGGTAAATATAAATGTGTATGTATATCTATGTATATATATATAATATATAAATGTATATGTATGGGTATATGTATATGTATAAAACAAATCTGATATTGTATTATAATTTTATAATACACACTGTTAAATTTATGACACTTACCAATATTCACGTCACGTCTCACATAGCGTTCAGCACAACTACACAATACGTATCTTCCATTTTCATCAGTTGTTATTATAATAAGTATCTACTCGCTTAATGTCGACACTTACGGCACGGTCTCCTTAAGAGCGGGCCGACTGAAAATCAGCGTCGCTATCCCGCGGCTTATGCTGAGGCGGTCCTTTACGACACTTCATCTGCTTCGATTTTATATTAATGAATTTTTGTTATACCCTTTATTTTCTTTTTATTTATTTTTTTGTTCATTGATTTTCCTTTGTTTTTTTTTATTTTATTCCTATTCTTATTAATTTTGTTTATTTACCTGTTGTATTGTAATTTGTGAATGAAATGAAGTGTCGGAATAAATGTCTTAAATGTCTTAAAAAATGTCTTAAATGTATCTTTACACGAGTTTATTTCAAAACGTTTCTTTTGAAACAGTGGGATTTCTCGTGTACTGTGAGTGCGTTTTTAAGAAAAATTGTACCTGCGCAACATAATCAGCCACCACAAACCGCCGTGTGGTAGCGGCTTAAGAGAATCTACCACCCCGTCTCATCCCGTGGGTGTCGTAAAAGTCGACGGAGGGCAAATAAAAACCAGAAGATGGGCAGCAGCATCTTCCTGAAACATCAGAATAAATAACTGCGGTTGCCAACCCGCCTGCCACGCGCGGCAACTATGTCAAAATTCCCCCCAAAATGAGAGCAAAAACTTTCGTAGCAATCTATGGGGAAGCCAATGTTCAGCAGTGGACTAGTGATAGGCTGTATACTGTATTTGCGCGTACACTTGTGGCACTTTAATATCTCCTGCGCAGTTGATGGCTCTCGACAGTAGTCGGCAGTTGTCGCGGTAGTGGAAATCGGCTAGGAGAACATCACATCGTTAAGATTGTAATTTTTTGTCACGAATTGCATAGAAAGCGTTTCCGCATTTAGTTGAATCAATTTTTTTTTTCATTTAAACTTTTATTTAGAATTAATATGGCTAAGCAGAGATAAACATATGAAATTTTCCTCTAGCCAAGCGTCCTGAAGATGTCTGATGCGATATTTTTTGCGTCGGATAATTTATTGGTTTTCAGGTCTGATTATGTCATGAATCCCTGGGTACTGTTAATGCATCGAAAACGAGCTTTAATATTTTCTCTAATAGTCCTCACATTAGCATTTCGCAAATACGTTGGCAAAAAAGAAAACTGTGAAATAAATTGGATAACACAAATGTTATGGGTTATATTGAATTCAATTTTTAACCGTTTTAAAGTAAGACTGCAGTCTGGTCATCCCAACCTTTACATCACATTTAAAAGGCCACCAATCTTAGTAAAACAACACCAATTTCTCCCAAAAAATATTCGCGATTGAAATTAAAAAAAAAAACAACTTAATTTCTATAGAGAAGATGGTTGGGTACTATCGCCAGCTTGGGATCATATAATTAATAAAAATAAATCAGAAATCAAGCACACTGCTGTTACGTCGTAACAAGGTTCTAAAAATATAAAATAAGAACGTAAAATGGCTGTGTGGTAGCGGCTTAAGAATAAGAATCTACCACCCCATCTCGTCCCGTGGGTGTCGTAAAAGTCGACAGAGGGAAAATTAAAAGCAGAAGATGGGCAGCAGCATCTTCCTGGAACATCATAATAAATAAACTGCGGTTGCCAACCCGCCTGCCAAGCGTGGCAACTATAGCAAAATCCCCCCAAAATGAGAGCTACAAACTTTTGTTGCACTCTTTGGGGGAGGCCTATGTTCAGCAGTGGACTAATGGTAGGCTGAAATGGTGGTGGTGGAAGAACATAAAAATCATTACACAGAAACAAACAAAATAATTAGTTGTTACAACGAATGGAAACCGCGCGCTTTAACTAGTGATATCATAATGACCATATAAGGTATTCGTTGGTACCGGAAGTCGGATTCTTTCTAGAACATCTGATAACAAACGCCCACAACATAGAAAGATCGAGAAAAAGATACAATAGCGAACAACGGGTCAACTACCCGAAAATGATTCCATTTCGCTCGGTTCGATTATTGCTATCTCAGTAGCACAAGAATTTTCTAGAATATAAACAATAGTTTAGGGCGTGACTTGCTTCGGTTGAACCGTTCTTTCCATATCCCCTATCTCGTCTCATTCGAAAATTCTAGAAATCTGAGAGTACGCATTGTCGCCTCAGGGAGGAGGTAGGCCGTCCCGATATAAAAAACGAATTCGCGCAGGTAGGAAACAATTTGCGACGCTGGAGAGTTCGCACGACAACTGTACGTAATCAATATTTGTGATTATTTGTTCTCATTTTGAAAAGCAGCAAAATCAATGCTATACTAAAATAAAGAAGAAAATTAAAATGCAGATTGCATCAAATTTCAACCTCCTTGGTAAGTTAACACATGCATACATAAGATTACGACTGTATCCCATAAGGGGTAGTCAGAGACTGGGCACTCACTGCAAAAACAGATGACTGCCACAATCCACGTTTCGTCAAAACAGTATAATGCACTTGTGTGATAGGTGGTGAGCCCATCGCCATCATGCGCTGTTGGGTGCACAGTGCAGATTAATTCCTTACTCGCCTTTTACGAGATCCATTGGATGAGATGGAGTGGTAGTATTCTTTTATCGAGCCGCCACCACAATAATTAATTCCAATAGGTTTGGTTGCTGTTAACTAATTTTTCGTGTCTGGATTAATTCGATTTCTTCAACCTTTTAATAATGTGGAAAATTGCTATGGCTATATATATTTCATAATAGTGGTTAACAACGTGGCGAAATGTGAAGGGAGTATTTTGAAATTAGTAAAATATAAACTTAACCTTTAATAATTCCGATAAGTTTTAAATATGTTCATGCGCAATAACGTTTGAGTACTTTCAGTAATGTGGTTATGTATCAAATAAATATCCGTGCAAACTCACATAAATGTTAAATTGTCATTATGCATATAATGGACGTAATATACCTTGGCTTAAATTGTAATACAAAGCCAAGTCCATCCACAAACATGCTTGCTGTCCACTACCAATTTATATGGCCATCAGTTGATTATTAACTTAGCAAAAAAAAAAACACAATGTAATTGTTGTTGCATTAACAGCTAATACACATACCACTTCATAATGCTCTAAAATTTGTATCTGTTGAATATATCAATCATCATTTGTTAGATGGTAAAAAACATAATTTCACATTGTCACGGCTGCAAATATTATATTTGCACTAAAATATTAGTATTGTATAGTATCAGACCAATGTAATGTAATACTGTATATTATAATTGTGAGATATAATTTAAATTAATAATCTGTTATAGATATAAGTTTAAATTATGATTCCCTTGTAATGTTTCTGTTTTGCTAATATTAACCAGATAAAAATAACAAGCTAAAGATAACAACTTATTACATTCCCATTATTAATAGAATGCCGGTAGTTGCGTATAAGTAAAATGTAATCTTAATTTTGTACCTCATAGCGTAGTGGAATGGTGATCGTCCGACATGTAAAAATTTTAGTTAAATTTTTGTCGGACCTAAATGTCACCATTCCATTCCGGATAATTTTTTAATTGCTTCGCGAAAGATGCCGACGCCCACTCCTGGTCTCACCTAGTGCCTGGGTATCGGATCTTTCGCGTCTCAAGTGTGTTTTCGACGCGTTCCAGGAAACTGGGGGTCCACCGTACGGATAGTTAACTACAGGCTGCACGTCCACCGTACGGATAGGAAACTACGAGTTGCAAGTCCTTCGTACGGATTGTGAACTACGGGTTGCACGTCCACCGTACAGATTGTGAACTACGGGTTGCACGTCCACCGTACAGATTGTGAACTACGGGTTGCACGTCCACCGTACAGATTGTGAACTACGAGCTGCACAGATCGAACAGTCCCAAGATAAGTTCCCAGCGGACATAGGTTTTTAAAGACAGAAGACTCCCCTGTTCTTCGAATCCACACCCGGGTGTAGTTATATCTAGAAACTCAGAGATCATTTTAATTATTTAATCTATTTTTTTTTTGTTTTGACATTTTTTTTATTCTACAATAAATAATAGTAAATTTTTTTAGTTGTTCTTAATTGTACCCGCCGTCAGGCGGTCATAACACAGCAAGACTTTAAGACACAGTAAGATCATTTTACGTAGATCGCACCAAAAATAATAATCTAAAGCTGATGGTAGCCCGGATTGCCTATGACATCTGTACATCTGTCACGTCAGTCCTCCCGTGATTAAACAAAGGTACATAGTTGATAAATTAACTTTCTCACTTATATTTTTTTAATATTATTACTTATTATATAATAAGTGACAAAACGAGCAAAACGTTCACCTGATGGTAAGTGCAACGTGCGCCCACAACAAATGCTGTGTCACCCAGAATATTTCTTTGTGACACCACACTACTCCCGTCACCCTGAGACATCAGTTCTTAAGTCACAAATGCCCAGTGATTCCGCTAGCTCACAGTGCCCTTCAAACCGAAACACAGTAATGCTTGCACATATCTGCTTCACAGCAGAATAACTGGCCCTGGGGTGGTTCCTACCTAGACGGATTCCTGCATAGGAATCCTACCACCTGTAGCATAGTATGATCCTAAGACTAGGCAGAGCCTGTCACCTGACAAATTTGCAGACACTGCTGAGATATAGGCAATTACCAACAATAAATGTAATTCTAAAGATAACATAATTATGCGTAACATTATATAATAATTGGTTAGTGTATGGTATTTATGTGTATTTTTGTCTGTGTGTGCGAGTGGGAGAAAGAGAGAGGGAGACAGTTAAGTTGTATGTGTGCGTGAACTCTAGCCCTATTACGTCTGATTGTGACCGAAATGATCGTCGTACTTGATGATCAGATTGCAATGAGAATCATTCAGTTTCCATACTAATAATATATAGAGGTTAAGCATACGTTCCTCTATAAGTCTTCTATTTCGTTATAAGTTAAAAGTACGGAGCCTATTTCGTATTTTGTTTTTGGCCTCTCGTATAGTGCAATTTTTAATGTCAATTTTTTTATAGTTAATAGAATCGGGCGTTACTTTGCGGAAATCCATTATAATAAAGGAAAAAAGGTTAATTTGCTAAGATCCGCTTGCAAAATGTAAAATGGTTTGTATTGCCTACTTTTGAAGAGCACCGCCCGCCCTCCCTCAATAGCGTGCACAAGCAAACTAATGCCGCCACCAGATACCCTCCACCACAACAACACTACACAACAATACACACCACTGAAGTCGAGAACACGACACGTGTTTCACTTCAAAACAAGGCATTATCAAGTGCCCTGTTTTAGCAATAGTCAGCCGCCGAGCTCGGCGGCTCACTATTGGTTTTCTTGTGCGCGCTGTTGAAAGAGGGCGGGCGGTGCTCTTCAAAACTAGGTAATACAAACCATTTAATATTTTGCATGCGGATCTTAACAAATTAACATTCTTTCCTTTGTTACATTTATTAGAATAGAATAGAATAGAATAAATTTTTATTCAATATAGACTATTTACATAGTACTTATTGAAAGTCATTTTTTTTAAGCTACACTGGTTCGCAAAAATGCCTCTGTCCTGGGAAGAACCAGTAAGAAACCCAGCGGGCTTTTTTTTTTAGTCATTTTTAAAATAATGTACAATAACTGTATTACAATAGCTGTATTATAAAGATGTAGAAATGGCTTGGCGGCGATCACCTCATTCCCAGGGGTTATCATCATCTATGTATTCTTTAATATTATAATAACCCTTTTTATGAAGTCTTTGTTTAATATAAAATTTAAACTTTTTGATTGAAAGACTTTTAGCACTTTCTGGGATTTTGTTGTAAAAACGTATACGGGTAACTGGCATAATTATTTTGTGCTTGTTCCTGGTATTCACATTATGAACATCACTTTTTTTAGTAAAGGTTTATGTTCTTGTGTACATACAAAACGTTTTCAAATATATATTGAGAGGCCAAGGTTAAGATATTAATTTCTTTAAATTTATCCCTAAGAGACACTTTAGAGCCAAGATTATAAATAGCTCTTACGGCCCTCTTTTGCAAAACAAAAATCACTTCTACATCAGTTGCATTTCCCCATAGCAAAATACCATAAGACATTATGCTATGAAAATAACTAAAATAAACCAATCTAGCAGTTTCAACGTTAGTCAAATTCCTAATTTTTTTTACAGCATAAGCTGCAGAGCTAAGTCTACTTGCTAGTTTAGATATATGGGGGCTCCATTGAAGTTTTGCGTCAAGAGTTATTCCAAGAAAGACAGCAGTATCCACAAGGCTCAACTCTTCCCCACTCAAAAGCACATTTACATCTAATTGTTTAACATTTGGTGTTGTGAATTTAATACATTTTGTTTTATTGCCGTTTAAAAGCAAATTATTAACGTTAAACCAATGTACTAATTTTGAAATAGCATTATTCACCTCGTCATATAATAAAAGTTGACGTTTTATCTTAAAAATCAAAGATGTATCATCAGCAAATAACACTATATCATGGTTGTCCCCTACTAGGTAAGGTAAGTCATTAATGTAAATAAGAAATAGAAATGGGCCGAGAATCGAACCCTGCGGGACACCCATAGATACTGCTGATCCGGAAGAACTCCTGCTATTGATAACTACTGTCTGCGTTCTATTACTCAAATATGAAATTAGAAGTTGAAGTGCAGAATTTCTTACACCGTAGTGATGTAGTTTCCTGATAAGTGTTTCATGATCAACGCAATCGAAGGCCTTAGAAAGATCACAGAAAACACCCAAGGCATCCCGTGAACTCTCCCAGGCTTCGAATATATTCTTAATAAGTTCAACACCTGCATCGGTTGTAGAACGACCCCTCGTAAAGCCAAATTGGTTTTTGTGAAACAATTTATTTAAATTGAAATGTTTTAACATTTGATTAAGTATAATTTTTTCAAAAATTTTACTTAATGTTGGTAGTACAGAAATAGGTCTAAAGTTAGCAGGGTCCGATGTACTACCAGATTTAAATAAAGGTATGATTTTACTATGTTTCATCAAATCAGGAAACACACCAAATGCAATACCGGAATTAAAAATTATGGCTAATTGAGGTGCAATTATATCTATAATAGACGCACTAACTTCCACGGACATACCCCATAGATCCGCGGTTCTCTTACAATCAATACTTTTAAAAGTATTAAGAATGTCATTTCCATCTACCATATCGAATTTAAAATCTTTTGTACAAGAAGTTACATTTTGTTTGAGTAATGTCTCAGCGGCAGTAGGAGAAGAATTTAATGGCTTGGTTATGGAAATTGGAATATCACTAAAAAACTTTTCAAAGGCTGTAGCAACATCTTGATCAGATGTCACTAGCTTATTGTTAAAATTAATTTTGTAATCATGGTTTCGGTCCTTGACTTTCCCGGTTTCACTATTAATAATACTCCAAGTCATTTTGATTTTATCTGATGCTTTCTTTATTTTATTGCTCAAGTGTAATGACTTGGCTTCAGAGCATACTTTTTAAAATAATTTTGAATAATTTTTAACATATTCCTTAAATGTGTTACTATGATTGTATGATCTTTCATTGTAAAGTTCATACAATCTTTGCCTACTTCTGTGGATTCCTACTGTCGCCCATTCATTAAACGTCTTGCGACTATTCAAGGAGATAGTTTTAGAAGTAAAAATAGAATTAAATTCCTTGCTCAGCAGGTTAAACAATACTTCATATAAATAGTCAGTATTATTATTATAAGGAAGTAATAGTAGTTTTTTATTAACGTTACTTCTAAACTTCTCCAAATGATACTTATTTACAGGAACAAACACAATTTTTTTATTATTTGTTTTTTTACATAATATGTAAGGTAACGATATTAACTGTCCGGAATGATCAGAACTTATTTTGTGAATTATGGATCGGTGCAAAGGCTTAACATCTGTAAAAATATTGTCTATACAAGTTGCACTAGATCCAGTAATACGCGTTGGTTCTAAAAACATGTTAACTAAATTGAATGATTGCAACAAAGAAATAAATTTAACAGTGATGGAAGAAGCTTCTAGGAGGTTGATGTTAAAGTCTCCGCATATGACAACAGGTTTGTTCTGTTTATTAAGTTTAATTAAAACTTCTTCCATATTTTTTTCA
The DNA here is from genome assembly GCA_019845155.1 of Luehdorfia chinensis. NCBI lineage: Eukaryota > Metazoa > Arthropoda > Insecta > Lepidoptera > Papilionidae > Luehdorfia > Luehdorfia chinensis. The sequence continues at coordinate 21,755 of JAHVAK010000561.1, read as the reverse complement.
AAATCATCGTATAAAGCACATGGGGGTCTGTAAACGCTGACAACTATGAGGTGCTCAAGCTCAACACAGGCCATTTCTATAGTTCTCTCAACAGAGAGGCTCACGATATCTTTACAAATTAAATTTATTATATATCGTCTCGTACATAACAAAAAAAGGATTAAACATTTGATTTTATTATAAATATAGGACTAACACACTTATCTGTGTTATTATATCTCAATAGCAGCGAAGCAGTTTGGCTCACGGCCAAAATATTAAATTCCGTTTAACGTCAGACATGCATTGTTAAAATTTATTGTGTAAATTTTATGTTATGGCCTGGCCAAAAACGGCATTGTAGAATTTTTGCATTGTTATGTTGTCATTTAACACACAGAGTCCTATAAAAGGAGTAGGCAGAGGCCTAACACATAGCTAATATAGTTAATAGAATCAGGAGTTACTTTGCTAAGATCCGCATGCAAAATATAAAAATGGTGTATATTACCTAGTTTTTTGAAGAGCACCGCCCGCCCTCCCTCAGTAGCGTGCACAAGCAAACTAACACCGCCACCAGGAACCGCCACCAGGTACCCTCCACCAACCACTACAATACCACCACTAGATAATATACACCACTGAAGTCGAGAACAGGACACGTGTTTCGCCCCAAAACGAGGCATTATCAAGGGTCATAGACTCTACGATAGAGATAGGTTTTGCGGGAAGTCGTAGTTAAGATGGATGCTGGTGGCTTAGTACCGCGTTTGGTGGCAATCTATTGGGGAGACCTATGTTCAACAGTGGACTGGTGTGCGCCGAAATGATGATGATGTTATATGCTGTTGTCTAACATAAGCTACGATAAAAATATTTTTTTATTATATTTGTAGGGATTATACATTTAATAAAACTAGTTTTACTGATTTTATTGCGTTTAATTTTTAAATATTAATTATTCCTCAACGTTTTTTTTTTTAATTACATAAAGTGATGAAACTAGCAAAACGTTCACCTGATGGTAAGTGCAACGTCTGCCCATAACAAATGCTGTGCCACCCAGAAAATGTGTGTGTGATATTACACTGTGCCCATCACCCTGGGACATAGAGTTCCTAAGTCTCATATGCCCAGTGATTACGCTAGCTCACAATGCCCTTAAAACCGAAACACAGTAATGTTTGCACTCTATTGCTTCACGGTAGAATAACTGGCCCTGGGGTGGTACCTACCTAGACGGACTTCTGCATAGGAATCCTACCACCAGTTAAAACGTCGGCTTAGTTTAAAAATGAAACGCTATAAAATCCTTAAAATTAGTTCAATTAATTACCATAAAAATATTTAAATTATACAGTCGTCATGACAATGCTCCATTTTTAAAACGCTTCCCGCGTTAACCGCACTTTACGCTGCAATAGACTGCATACAATTGAATCCAACTGCTCTAGAAATAAACTTTTAAAAATATATTATTATACCCGTACTTCATGGAAATTGCCATTTTACTACATTCTGTTTGTGTCTCCTCTTTCCGAACTTCTGTTCATTTGTTTTTATAATCTTCATATACATATGTATATGATATAATTAGTTTATTATATTATTGATTTAATTAGTTTATTTTATCTTTTAGTTTATTTTATCTTATGTATATACATAGAATTCCGTTACTCGTATATTTTCAGAAACAAAATTGACTTTAGATTGATAAAATAAACTAATTAAATCAATAATAATAAATATAGACCAATATTTACTACCTTTTAATACTAAGAAATGATGTTCTCCTAGCCGATTTCGACCACGGCGACAACTTCCGAATACTGTCGAGAGTCATTAACTGCGCAGGAGATATAGTGCCACAAGTCTACGCGCAAACACAGAAGCACTCACTCGTCCCAACCTACCCGCGCCCGATGTAACGCTGATGCGATAAGACCGGAGGTAGGCTAGGATGCAGTGTCAAAAACACGGGGACATTCACAACACAACCAGACCCGAAAACCAACACATTGTGTTTTTAGCACAAATGTTGGCTCCGGCTGGGAATCGAACCCAGGAACCGCGGCGTAGAAGTCAGGTACTCTAACCACTAGGCCACGCGGTCGTCACTAAGAAATAAACTGTCGAGGAGAAGATGATATCGCCTACTGGTACCACCAAACGGAATAATATATTGAAGTAGCAATTGCGTATTTAAATAAATTAAAAACAGAAAGGAATAAAAAATATTTCTATAACTTTTAATCTACTATAAAAAAGAAAATTAAAAAAAATTTTGGAAAATCCAAAAGTGCACGTCTCATGACGCTCATTTAGCTCTTTAGAATAAAAAACGTATTGAGGTTCAAATGTTTCAAGTCATTTCCATTTAAGATCTCAACAATAAGAAAAAAATATTTTTCTTAATAAATACAAGTGCAGGAAACCAGATAAAAGTCTGGACATGATAAAAAAACCCGGTCTCGATACGTCAATTTTTTCAGGAGTTAGCGTGACCACCCCTAAAAAAAATGTCAACCCGCCTGCCAAGCGTGGCAACTATTGCAAAATCCCTCCAAAATTAGAGCTGAAAACTTTTGTAGCAATCTATTGGAGAGGCCTATGTTCAGCAGTAGACTAGTAATAGGTTGAAATTATGATGAGGAGTATGACTGGTAGATAATGCCTTAGGCATTAAGTCCGCCTATATACATTATTCTGTGTATGTGAAATTAAATAAATAAATAAAAGTATCACTTACTTTTGGTGCTCTGCAAAGGGGAATACTGGTCACCACACATGTATGGTCCTCCCTACCATATTCTATCTACCTACCAAATGCTGTGAAAATGAGAATTTTGAGAAGCATAGCTGGAGTGACTTCAATGGACAAAGTGTGGAACAGCGTGATAAGGGAACGCTTAGATGGTTAGATGGTTTTGACACGTACAGAAGATGCATGAATGAATGAATGAAAGAAGATTGACGACCAGAACAGATTTACGAGACGAGTGTGAATGGTCAAGCCGGTAAGGGTCGACCTAGGCGTATCAACTATAAACGTTAAAAGTACCCGCAACCGACGAGCTTGTATGAAAACGCTAATGAAAGTAGAAGAAGCAAAAGATGTGTGTCAAGGTCGAAGTTAAAAAGATGTGTCCTCTGCCTACCCCAAAGGGAAAGAGGCGTGACTGTATGTACGTATGTTTCTTTCTTGGGAATCTTTCGTATTTTACCTACGCGGCGTCGATAGACGGTGTCATGTGTTTTTAAATGCTAATAGTGCCCTTCAAACCGAAGCACAGTAATGTTTGCACACAACTGCTTTGCGCAGAATAACTGACACTGCGGTCTTTTTTCTTACGTCGCTAACACGTGGCGATTACAGAAAATAATTCCAGCGGCAGAGCTGTGGTAGCTCAGGAGTCGGGCGCTCGTCAGATTACGCGAGTGACCTGAGTTCGATCTCTGGTATCTGCACCTCTAAAGTGCTACCTCATCACGTGCTTAGCGATGAAGGACAACGCGAGGAAACCCGCATGTTTGAGGTATTAAAAGAATATCGAGGACGCATAAAGATCGCCAACCCGCATTGAAGCAGCGTGGCGCACCCTTTCGGCTCTAAGACCCTTTCAGAAAATGGAGGTAGGCCACCTCTATTTCTGTTGTGGACATTGGACGATCAGAACGTTCACCTAGTGGTAAGTGTATATGTGGTAAGCGTAATAAATGCCGCGTCAGAAAGAACATTTCTGTTTAGCACCACCACACTAGACCCGTTATCCTGAGAATCAGTACTTAAGTCTCATATGCCCGGTCATTGCACTAGCTTCCAGTGCCCTTCAGACCGAAACACAGTAATGTTTGCACACTACTGCTTCACGGCAGACTAACTGGTCTGGAGTGGTACCTACCTAGACGGATCCTGGAAATACTACAACCAATAAACTTTTACTTTCAAGTTCAAAAAGAGGCTATGTACAGTATATTTTTAGGCTGGTTTTGAAAAGAATGACAATGGTGATGTATATTTGTACATTGAATTATTAATGATGTTTCAATCCCATTCATAGTCATGAACCTATATTTCCAGTTTTTGGAGGACTATCCGTGTTCGTCTATTAAATGAAGTAACTATATTAAATATTCGTCGAGCTTCAGTAATTACATTTCCTTGTCGCCCAGCAATTTTAATAATTTTTTTTGACAAAGTATCGAGACGAGCAAAAAGTTCACCTGATGGTAAGTGCAACGTTTGCCCATAACAGATGCCGTTGTTACTCAGAATATTTCTGTGTAGCACCACTGCGTCCGTCACCCTGAGACATAAGTTATTAAGTCTCATATGCCCAGTGATTAAGCTAGCTCTCAGTGCCCTTCAGACCGGAACACAGAAATGATTGCACACTACTTTTAACTGGTGCTTTTTTAACTGGTGGTAGGATTTCTATGCAGGAATCCGTCTAGGTAGGTACCACCCCAGGGCCAGTTATTCTGCAGTGAAGCAGTAGTGTGCAAACATTACTGTGTTTTGGTTTGAAGGGCACTGTGAGCTAGCGTAATCACTGGGCATATGATACTTAATAACTTATGTCTCAGGGTGATGGGCACACTGACACACCATGTCACACATAAATTGTCTGGGTGACACAACATTTGTTATGGGCAGACGTTGCACTTCATCCAATAAAAAAAACTGCTTCATGGCAGAATTACTAGCCCTGGGGTGGCTACCTAGACGGATTCCTGCACAGCACACAGGCAGAAATTCTCTTCAGCGGTCATTTAAGAAAGAAAGAAAGAAGAAAGAATTTTTTTTTATTCAATACTACAACACAACATACATTACAATTCAAAAAAATAAGTAAACAATAAAAGACGACGAATTACATTTACAGACGTACGAGTACGTTGGGTTGTAGCAACGAAAAGGCTGTCGACTCAGCATAATGCTATGGCAGAGTTGTCACAGCGCTGTTATTCTGTCGATGCCTCAGGTTTAACGAGCAGCTTCCGGATATATTGTTAAAAAAAATTATACTAACTTTTTATATGAATATAGAAGTAAGTAATGTAAGGTAATGATAGAAATAAGATAATGTCAATATAATATAACTGATGTTAGAATGCCTACGTAGGATTCGTCTAGGTAGTGTAATTTCTAAAATGCCTTTGGTATATCAATTACCTTATAAAGTCAGTTGCATTTCTTGAATATCATATGGAAACTAGAATTCGAATAGTACTACTATTAGAGTTCAATTTTTTTTTAGTTAGTTTTTACAGTTGCAAAATAAATGCTATTATATTATCAGAATATGCGTCAGTTGACTGCAGACATCGCATGCCAACTTAATGCAAACTGAAAGTTCATTTACTCTCATAAAAATATCGAGTATCGCTTCAATTGACCCTTCGTAACATTTATCGCCAACGATGTTTGCGAGGCGCTCGATCAGTACTTTTTAATTGGTTCACGTTGACTTTTGCAAATGGCGCTTTTTATTATGTTTCTTAATTAAACAGTCTCAATAGTTTCTCTATGATCTTCTTTTGTTTCTTTCGTATCTGTTCGGTGACAATCTAATAAAAGTTAATTTGTTTATTTATGTATTTACTACATAGTACCGTATTATTTATTTATGTATTTACTGGTAGCCGTGGTAGCTCAGGGGCCTGGTGCTCGCCTTTAATTTCATAATAAGCGAGTAACCTGGGTTCGATCCCCGGTGCCAGCATCTCTAAAATTGTTCTACAGTTTTAAGTGCTGATTTACCACGTGCTCAGCGGTGAAGGAAAACATCGTGAGGAAACCTGCATGCCCGAGGAATAGAAATATTTCAGGGAACATGTGAAGTCCACGAACCCGCATTGGAGCGGCGCGGCGGACTATTCCCGGCTCCAAAAACCCTCTCAGAAATGAGAGAAGGCCTGTGCTCAGTAGTGGGACATTTATAGGCTGTTACTTTACTTTTTTTTTTAGTACCGTATGTTGTTCAAATTCAACCAATTATGTTCGTAAAGTAACGCTATCGCGTAATGGAAACAACGCTACGTATTTGTTTGCAATTTTTGTTTAATAATTCTTATTATTCATGGTTCTTAGCTCATACAGCCAAGAACGTCATCAAAATGGTTTCATTTTATTGGTTAAAGCGTTTCGATCATCAAATCATGTGTATTTTCACTTTAATTTACCTGCCTCAACGACGATGTCCACACATAATTAACATCTATGACACAATGTCCAATTCCTTAAACAGACGTAGGCAGACAATTCATGGATATATGTGGTACCTTGTTACCACTCATAGCACAGGTGTTATAAATTTAGATATTTTCTACACAGATATAACAATAATAAAAATGAGATATTACGTTAACAAAGGCAATTAAGAACCGATTTCACCGTTCGCTTTGGAAACCAAGTTTAATAAAACCACGTTTTACTTAACTGAGTTCACATGTATAATTTGATCTCGATTTTCGTCTAACCGAATAGGAACTACTCTAACTCTAACCGTTTAGGAAAACGAAGTTTAAATGAAATATCATCGCAATCTGAAACAAATACTCTTTTAAAGTAATATTTTGAGACATCAATCATCCTGTTTTTATACATAGGTCACAAAGGTGGTATACAAACAATACAGAATAAAAATAAATTTTTTAGTTTCATAGTTGTGCAATTGACAATCACAGTTCACTAAACGCTTTCAACTTCAAAAATTGGGCGTTCTGAATTTGAATCGCGTTTAGCTTTAACTGCGTTCATTTAATGTTGATGAAATGCAAACTGTAGCATTAAACTCTTAAAAGCTTAAACATCGTTTACCTTGAACCGATCTAGTTTATTTTCAACGGTGAAATCCGCACTTCAACATCATCATCATCATTTCAGCCTTTCACTAGTCCACTTTATCAGGAGGTGGTAGGATTCCTATGCAGGAATCCGTCTAGGTAGGTACCACCAGGGCCAGTTATTCTGCCGTGAAGTAGTGGTGTGCAGGCATTGCTGTGTTTCGGTTTGAGGGGCACTGAGAGCTAGCGTAATCACTGGGCATTTGAGACTTAAGAACTGTCAGGGTGACGGGCGCAGTGTGGTGTCGCGGAGAAATGTTCTGGGCGACACAGCATTTTAATGAAGAAAAGTAAGTTACTTTGCTAAGATCCGCATGAAAAATTTTGCATGCGGATCTTAGCAAAGTAACTTACTTTTCTTCATTATAATGGATTTCCGCAAAGTAACGCCTGATTCTATTAACGACACAGCATTTGTTGTGGGCGGACGTTGCACTTACCATCAGGTGAACGTTTTGCTCGTTTCGTCTCTTCATACAATAAAAAAAAACTTCTGAACATCGGCCCCCACCATAAAATGCCCCAAAAGTTTGTAGCTCTCATTTTTAGGGAATTTTGCCATAATTGCCACGCTTGGCTGGAGGGTTGGCAACCGCAGTTTATTTATTCAGATGTTCCTGGAAGATGCTGCTGCCCATCTCCTGGTTTTCGTTTTCCCTCTGTCGACGTTCACGACAGCCACAGGATGAGATGGGGTGGAAGATTCAGATCAGATCCACCCTTACTCGAAGTTAATGCAACTATAAGACTTAATTTTTTACGACAGATGCGAAGGCTTTGTGGTCAAAAATGTTATTAGCGAATATAAATTTACATTTTCATTCGACTGTTAAAAACTAAAAGTAATTTAGAATTGTAGCAATTTTGAAAGCAACTCTTACACTATACTTTTAAAAATAAAATAAAAAACATCAGATAAACCATCTAGAACGATTGTACAAAAAGTTCTTAGATACTTAATCATAGCTGATACTTTTCCACGATACAAGTCACGCGAATCTGCAATATACCGATGATCAAACGATATGATACATATCACGATACCATTTTCTCCAATAGCCTTTACAATAATTTACTAATGGACATAAAGATTTGTGAGATTGCGATTTTTTATCAATCGCAATGAAAGACGCCTTAGACACGGGACCCTATTGTCCGTAAACACTACATGTGTTTTAAGATTCGTTCGGGAAGATCATTCCATCATCTGTGGAGCACGAAATATTCTTGACATTTCTATCTAAATCCTTATGTGATAGATTCTCTTAAGTTGTCATCATGGCGCCATCATAACTTTATCAAGAATTGTCAAGTCACTGCGCCAACGAATCCGTTATCATGTATTCGTCGCAGCGAGAGTTGAGGCGAACAACACATTCTTAAGTTTGTATATGTGTGTACATGTATCTGTGTCTCCCAGCGGCTGATTGTAAATAAGGAGTGACCACGATACGGTGGTGCGCAGCAGTCGACAATCACACAAACGATACACCCGTGTTCCAGGGCGGTTCACACCGCCCAGAGTTACCAACACACATGTCAACAGCCCGAATGGAGGCTCGCAGCCACCCTCGGACGGTCATTAGACGACTTAAAATCATTTTGAGATCTTCTAAATCGCGCAAGCACACAGCGAACGCGATTTCGAGATTATTGTAGGAGTTTATTTATGTATTTATGTTTGGGTCAAACCAAACCTGGCACGCGAGCTCCTGGCACGCGGGTCCCGTGAGCACAGTATCCGATGAAGCTGTAAAATCCAAAAAAGGCTAACAGCAATTACATCACCGAAATTATATATCTAACTAAGCGTTACTGCGAAAAATCCCTTGCACGCTCTCGCGCTTGCACGCTTGCACGTTTCCACTGACTGATTTAGCGAAAAAGAGACAACTTTTTCAGTGAATTCTATGATTTCGCTATAGATGTACATGTGCTCGTGTGGGTTAAACTTTTGTTATAGTGTTTAAAGAAATTGTTAGATTTTTGTTAATAAGTTTTTATTGTTAAAAACGTTTGTTATTCTGTTTTTAATACTACGCTTTTTGATTATCGTGGCGTCATCTTCTAGGACGAGGTTTTTCTCATTTTCTATACTAATTTATGTGTGATTATAAAGTTAGTAAAAAAAGGATTATTAATTCACTTTGTCGAATATTATGCGATAATATATACAACTAAAAATAAATTATTTACATATAAACTAAGATATGCGAATGTGTACGTGAAAATATATTAATAAATATAACAAAAGTTATATTTAAATTGATAAGCTTAAAACATCCTGTACCCTGTACGTATTTAATGCCTCTGTGTGAATAATGTGTTCGCATCAGCTCTCGTTGTGTCGTGTTTACTTGTGTGTGATAAAGAATTACAATTATTGTAATTATATATTTTTTAATTATCAAAATTAAACGCGATAAAATCCGTAAAAAAGTAGTTTTATTCAAATATTATAATAGAATTGTATTTAGCCGATAGGTGTGTGTTTGTTCGTGCATAATAACACCGTATATGCAATGATGTCACTATGCCGCCCGTGAGAACACAATGGGAAGAAAAAAATTTTTGACACGTACCAAAATGGCGGCGAAGTGGTTCGCCACCCATCACGTCTCGTTTCCCGCAAGGGCGAAGAGTAGGCTACGTGAGTGGCGTCTGCCTACCCCTTATATGGGAAAAAGGCTCGACTGTATGTATCTATGTATTTATTTTATTACTGAAGTAAAACATTGGTTGTGAGTATATTTCAAGGTCGAATTTTAGAGCAGCGTGTAACGTTTCTTTCATTCTTAAATAATATTTTTCGATTATTTAATAATAATTCTGTGCATCGTCGTCGTTCGTCGTTTCAGCCTATCACAAGTCCACTGCTGAACATAGGCCCATAGATAGCCACAAAAGTTTGTAGCTCTCATATTGGAGGGGTTTTGCCATAGTTGCCACGCTTGGCAGGCGGGCTGGTTCGCGTAAATATGAGAAAAAAAACAAGATTGATAACACTTTTATAATAAAAAAAGTAAAAAGAAAAAGTATTCGTCAAGCTTACTCAGCATGTTATCTAACGAGAGGCGCCGGGAAAGGCATTAAAACTTTTTCGTAAAAAAATATATAGGGTAACGTTGCATCACGGTGACCCGACCGCTTAAGTTAGTCGAAGATACGCTGACGGCAAGGTACCGACTTAAGTAACCTTTGTGAAAACGTTTTTTTGAGACATGCTCACAATTACTGTGACATATATAAATATTACAACTGATGCCTAGCGGGCGTGAACTGTGTGTCTGACATGTTTTTTTTTATGGAATCAATTGACGAGACAACCAAACGTTTACCCGATGGTAAGTGCAACGTCTGCACATAACGAATGCCGTCACCCAGAAAATTTCTATGTGACACTACACTGGTCCTATCAACTTGAGACATCATGAGAGTTCTTAAGTCACATATGCCCAGGGATTACGCTAGCTCTCAGTGCCCTTCAAACGGAAATACAGTTATGTTTGCACAGTACTGTTTCACGGCAAAACAATTGGCCCTGGGATGGTACCTACCACCAGTCGAGAAACTTATATGCATTAGAAATATTTTATTATTCATTAAAATAAAAATAAATAAATTTTAACAAAGAAATTACTCGCTGTAACTTTTTTTTTTTGGAAAATAGACGAGACGAGCAAAACGTTCACCTGATGGTAAGTGCAACGTTTGCTTATAACAAATGCTGCGTCACCCAGAACATTTCTTTGTGACACCACACTGCGCCCGTCACCCTGAGACATCAGTTCTTGAGTCTCATATGCCCAGTGATTGCGCTAGCTCTCAGTGCCCTTCAAACCGAAACACAGTAATGTTTGCTCACTACTGCTTCACGGCAGAATATCTGGCCCTGGGGTGGTACCTACCTAGACGGACGACTGGAAATAAATTGGATTTAACAAACACAGGGTGCCGCTAGTGAATAATAATATCTTAAATATCAAACGGCAAATTGATCTGCGCAGAGGAGATACGGGCTCAAACGGAAATTACGCTTTATCCCGCAGGGAATCGAACTATTAATATGTAGTTTGCCGATCGTTTTAATCGGTTGTTCTATTTGTATTGTCCTTTATATTGAATGGTCCGGAGAAATTACATAAACTGTTTTAGACATGGCGAAGTGTTGTACAGAATTATTACCATCATCATCACTTCAGCCTATTACTAGTCCACTGTTGAACATAGGCCTCCCCCATAGATTGCACAATAGTTTGTAGCTCTCATTTTAGGATTTTGCCATGGTTGCCACGCTCGGCAGGCGGTTTGACAACCGTAGTTATATATCAAGATGTTCCGGGAGGTTGCTGCTGCCCATCTCCTGGTTTTTATTTTCCCTCTGCCGACTTTTACTGGTGGTAGATTCTCGTAAGCCGCTACCACACGGCACGGTACAGAATTGTAGTTTTACCAGTTACAGAATTATACTTCATATAGGTCCGCGAGGATATATATTTTTTTTTAATATGACGTGGGAACTATTCGATTTTCCGGGATAAAAAGTATACTATCTCCGTTCCCAGAAGGCAAGCTATCTCCGTTTCAAATTATGTCATGATCGGTTCAGCGATTGAACCTTGAAAAGGTAACACACAGACAGAGGTACAGAGAGGGTTACTTTCGCGTTTTTAATATTAGTATGGATGTTCTCGTCCTTTTCGTCAATATTTTGATTTAATTAATTAATAACGATGGGGAAGGCTCTCGGTGGCAGCAGCGTACCAAACGCGTACTTGTAGGGCGACTTTACTAGACAGAGAGATTGGCGCTTGATAGCTCAGTGTTTCTCAAACATTTCCGGGTTCGCAAAGTGTTCCATTACAGAAAAAGTTTGGGAACCCCTTGGCTAAAGAACTCATGTAATACGTATTTGAAATATTAGAATAAATATACGCAACATACATAACGTATGTTGCGTCACCTAGAACAATTCTATGTGGTACCACACTGCGCCCGTCACCCTGAGACACCTGTTCTTAAGTCTTTCTCTAAGTGCTCCCACTGCTCTTCAGACCGAAACACAGTAATGCTTGCATGCTATTGCTTCCCGGCAGAATAACTGGCCGCCAATTAGCCACCACACGGCGTACCCTACCACCAGTAATATATTTAATAATTAATACAAATTGTATTTTAATAGTCTGGTGGCAGTGTATGAAAATCTGCCACCTCATCTCGACCTGTGGGTGTTGTACTCCAGTTCGCGCACACAGTCATCCGAGTTGCCGCCAGGTGTCTGAGGAGCCCGGCAGATGCCTCTTTTGAGTTACCTAGGTTCGATACTTGGTACCGTGTGATGGTAGCTAAAAAAAATCTACCACCCTATCTCATCCCGAGGGTGTCGTAAAAGACGACAGAGGGAAATGAACACCAGGAGATGGGCAGCAGCATCTAAGTGGAACATCTGAATAAATAAACTGCGGTCGCCAACCAGCCTGTCAAGCGTGGCAACTATAGCAAAATTCCCCCCAAAATGAGAGCTACTAACTTGTGTCAATCTATGGGGGAGGCCTATGTTCAACAGTGGACTAGTGATAGGCTGAAATGACGATACATAGAATATAACATTATTTTACACTAAGAAACCACGAATTATTTATTAATTTGGAAAACTTACAGATAGCATTATATTAAAGCCAAGTAGAAATAAGTTAATTAAAAGTTTTCACCGCTAAACATTACACCATTAAAGACATCATTAGTCGGTAGATTAGACAACAGGTATATATGGAAATAACAAACAAAACACACTCAAACAAGAACAACAGTAACAACATTCTCAGCAAAATAATTGTTTCGCCAAAATAACTTTCAGCTGAGAAACACTGGTATTGAAGAGGTCCAAGTCTATTTTACCAGAAACTTCATTGTAGGTTCTACACGCACGTATCAAAAAAGAGTTTGGCCTACATATATTATATTATTGTTTATTAATTTACGGATAGATATCGTTCGAGTAAAATGGGAACGCGTAATTCCTACGTCGGCCGCATACGTCACCCTTCGTCTCAGCTGGACACGGGCAGCTACCTTACCTGTGCAGGAATCCGTCTAGGTAGGTATCATCTCAGGGTCGGTTATTCTGAAGCACTAGTGTGCAAACATTAGTGTTTCGGTTTAAAGGGCACTGTGAAGTAGTGTAATCACTGGGCATATGGAACTTAAGAACTGATGTCTCAGGGGATGGGCGCAGTGTGGTGTCACAAAGAAATGTTCTGGGTGACACACGCATTTGCTATGGGCAGATGTTGCTATTACCAGCAGGTGAACGTTTTGCTCGTTTCATCACTTTATCCAATAAAAAACCGTCATTAGAAAAAATAAAAATAGTCAATCGCTAACGCAGCTACCGTCTTCTTTACTTTTCCATATTTGCTCGTTTATATAAAAGTTATGAAATAATTGTTAAGTGTTGAAACGTATAAATATGTACTACTTCCTGTCTTTCTATCTGTATGTGATAATATACAATTTAAAGGATTCGGTGAGTTGATTTATTTCATGCCTTCTCCCGACAAGATACACATGTATATACACCACTTCGTTACAGACATACGAACTCCGCCAATCCGCGATGGAGCAGTGTGGCTCTCAGAAATGCGAGGAGGCCTGTTCTCAGCAGTGGGACATTTAAATGTTGGTACTTGAGGGGCTCTTCTTTCCTTGTGGAGGAGGCCTATGTTCAACTATTAGCAGCGTGGTGAAGTAGAGTTTTTTTTATGGTATAAAGTGACGAAACGAGCAAAACGTTCACCTGATGGTAAGTGCAACGTCCGCCCACAACAAATGCTGTGTCACTCAGAACATTTCTGTGTGACACAACACTGCGCCCGTCACCCTGAGACATCAATACTTAAGTCTCAAATGCCCAGTGATTACGCTAGCTCACAGTGCCCTTCAAACCGAAACACAGTAATGCTTGCACACTACTGCTTCACGGCAGAATAACTGGCCCTGGGGTGGTACCTACCTAGACGGATTCCTGCATAGGAATCCTACCACCAGTAAAAGTTGTGTGTGTGGATAAAATTTTGACGACCGCGTGGCTCACTACTGCGTCGCGGGTCCTGATTTCGGATCCCAGCTGGAGTCCAACAATTGTGCGAAAACACAAATTGTTGATTTTCGCCACGGGTTGTAACGTAATTGTTACTGTTTCTCTTACATTGCGTACCATTCCACCTCCAACCTTTTCGCTTAAGCGTTACATCTAGCGATGCTGGGCTAGAAACGGGTGTCTGCGCACAATTGTGGCACTATAATATCTACTGTGCAGTTGATAGCTCCCGACAGTATTCGGAAATTGTCGCCACGATCGCAATCGGTCAGGAGGAATCTCATCTTCCTTCAGTCAATCAATTTGACAAAATTGATATCGTATCCAAAAACTTTTCCCGATACGACATCGTTCAGTGATTAATGTTAGACAAAAGTTTTTAGTTTATCCAATAGTTTTGGGGCCACAATAGATTAACAAAAACCCGATTCCAACTTTTCTCATTTTCTATGAGCGTAGTTAAAATGTAGTGAGGTCGGACGAAATTACGTTATTTGATCAATGATCCTGTACAGACGTTCTCTGAACATATCGAAGGGTTATTTTGACTGAAAATATTTTAGGATGATTGAATTATTGTATTAATAACCGCGTCCCAGTGGTTAGATTACTACGCCGCTGTCCCTGAATACGAATCCTTGACGTAGTCAGCATTTGTGATTAAAGATATGGTGTTGGGTGTTAGAGCCTACCTCCGTGATTATCGTAGGTGGAACTAAATATACCTTCCGATAATATACGAAAATTGTCGCTGTGTTTGAAAACTACCACCAGTAATTGTAAACATTTACTGGTGGTAGGATTCCTATGCAGGAATCCGTCTAGGTAGTTACCACCCCGGGGCCAGTTGTTCTGCCGTGAAGCAGTAGTGTGCAAACATTACTGTGTTTCTGTTTGAAGGGCACTGTGAGCTAGCGTAATCACTGGGCATATGAGACTTAAGAACTTATGTCTCAGGGTGATGGGCACAGTGTGGTGTCACACAGAAATTTTCTTGGTGACACAGCATTTGCAAAAAAAAATATTGGTTTATTTTATAACACGCTCTCTTTTTTATTCTTCTTTTTGGAGAAAGTGGATGAGACGAATAAAACGTTCACTTTATGGTATGTGCATCGTCTGCCCATGACAAATGCTGTGTCACCCGGAACATTTCTGTGTGGCACCACACTGCGCCGGGTGCAATTCTAGTCCCATATGATCAGTAGACTAGCTTGCACAGTTGCCAGTTATTCATCCTTAAAGCAGTAGGCTTTATGGATGAATAACTTGCCCTGCGGTACTTAACATATATAAACATAGTAATCCTACAACCAGTAAAACAAGAAAACAAAACAGAAATATCTAAGCCTACCATTATAAATCGGACCATTTCATACAAATTTTCTGATACCTTTGTTGATTTTTTTAATAACAAGGATCTACTTAGAGTTATGTTTCCCGATTCCCAAATAAACAAAACAATCGATTAAAACCCTTGTAAACTATTTCAAGTTAGATTATTCCCCCGAAGGATAACACACAATTTCCGATTCAACCCGCCGTCTGCGTACACAATTTATTGTACCGTTCATATATTGACTTAGTTTAAGTTTGAAGTTATCATTGGGTTACAAATAATGATTATATTTGAATAAGCGGAAAATGCCGTGGTATATCAGGAGCTGGGCGTTAGCCGAACTTATAAAATGCAAGTGAGAGTTCGCTTCCGCCTGATTGAAAGGTGGCCGAGCGCTGAGGGCGCTTAGCCGAGAACTTTAAAATGGGTAACTAGCGCAAGCCCCGCAAGTGAGGGGACCTCGGCTTGGACTGTTACCCTCTCATGACGTTTTTTTTATTGCATAAAGTGATGAAACGAGCAACGTTCATCTACTGGTTAGTGCAACGGCTGCCCATAACAAATGCTGTGCCACACAGAAAACCTCTGTGTGACACCACACTGTGCTCATCACCCTGAGACATAGGTTCTTAAGTCTCATATGCCCAGTGGTTACGCTAGCTCACAGTGCCCTTCAAACCGAAACACAGTAATGTTTGCACACTATTGCTTCACCGTAGAATAACTGACCCTGGGGTGGTACCAACCTAGACGGACTCCTGCATAGGAATCCTACCA
The DNA here is from genome assembly GCA_019845155.1 of Luehdorfia chinensis. NCBI lineage: Eukaryota > Metazoa > Arthropoda > Insecta > Lepidoptera > Papilionidae > Luehdorfia > Luehdorfia chinensis. The sequence continues at coordinate 5,712 of JAHVAK010000561.1, read as the reverse complement.
CCACTTAAACGTGGATTCAATACTTTGTACTGGTATGTTTATACTATGTAAACTCACTTATGGTAGGCTATAATGCAGTGGGTTGCTAGGTCACGTAACCTCCACGTGTGCTTGAATGTTGCTGGTCACCTTGATACGTCCAGGGGAACAACAGCATGTAAGGCCGCTGCATCCTGGCCAACATGGAGACATTACCGGTACCGGTACATGTTTATACGGATTCCTATATGGGATCCGTCTATGTAGGTACAGCTGCAGTGCCAGTTATTGTGCCGTGAAGCAGTAGTGTGCAAATATACTGTAATTGCTGGGCGAATGAGATTTGCGAACTGATGTCTCAGGCCGACCACCGCAGTAAGGTTCTACACGGAAATGTTCGGAGTGGAAAAGCAGACGCTGCACTTACCATTAAGTAAACTATTTGCTCGTCCTGTTCTATATATTTATTTATTTTTATTTAATTAAAAAGATAACATCCACCGACTCGTGACCTGCAATCAATATTTTCTTTTAAAAATATAATGAAGTCTTATTTCTTGTTAACACAATTAAATAGCGGACCTACTTAATCCAAAAGACTACTGTTTGTGAATGACGCTTATGATAGTAAATATTTCTCTTTATATGTATGTAAAATTACTGTCAATGAATTGGTAACACATGCTTACTATGCATTCTTCGATGCGACCACGCTATTCGAAGGAAGTTGATGTGTCAAGTAATATCAAAATTATAATTAGTTATTTATTTATTTTTTTATTTGAATTTTGTTTTGCTTTACCGTAGTTTCTATTTATTTGGAATTTCGCTTTTTTAAATTTGCTTATGTTTTTTCTTGTGTGCTCATATTTTTTTATCATTGTTATTGTTATATATGTGTTGCCAAATAAATCCATTCTATTCTATTCATTCTATTCATTATAATATAACTGTTAGTTACAAACAATCAACTAATATGGGAATAAAAGTACACATAAAAAGCTAAAACCGTGTTCGAATAAGCCGTGCAATTTGGACTGATTTTATCGCCGATCACCAGTGCTCAGTACACTAATATCATCGTTAATACTGCACGCGTGTGCGCTTTGTTCGACGCTGATAAGAGCTTTGATCGGGAATTATTAGCGAGCCATGAATGTATGATGAGCACTTTACATTTAAGCGAAAGTAATCGACGACAAATTCCAGTACAATAATGTTTTATTCAGACAACATTTCACGCAGTTATTTTTTAATTTAGTACATTTGCTATAAATATGTCGAAGCTGAAGACCCAGGGTTATTTTTGGGGAAGCAGTACTACTGTCCCCATTAGACAAGGGTTCAGTTGTACTGTCCTTCTCTTGATCCATTGCAAAGAAACGCCTTTATATATCACTTACAAATGATTTATTTATTACAGATTTATATTTCTCTCAATATTTTACAATTTATTTAAAGTAGTTAGCATAGTAGCTTAACAAACGCTTGCCAAATACACAACCTTCACCGGCAAGCGCTAAAAACACAAGTTAACTAGGTTTTCGTTAACACCCTTTTTATATTACTATTGTACAGGCCAAGCAGCCAAAAATCCTCCCCACCACTCAATATCAATCTTAATATAATTCACAACAGTTCACTGGTAACGCATAGAATGAAGTGTGCCTGACGATAGATTTATAAAAGTTAGCGATATAGGGCACCCCATAAATTTCGATAACCAAATGCTGGTGTGACAAAATAATTTGACTAGGTGACGAAGGAATTAAGATTACATTGTTCAGTGGGTGCTGTCACAGCGAAACCTCAAGTGGCCGATACAAGCCTTTTAAACAAAAACTTTTAACTTGTAACAAAATGAAAGATTTACAAATAAATAATACTAGTGTAATAAAATAATTTAAAAGGCGACGAAGTAGTTAAGATTACGTTGGTAAGGTGCGCTTTCTCAGCGACACCTCTTAACAAAAGTGGCCAATACAAGGCGGTTATTGTAAACTGTTAAATGATTTAAATACAAAGGAATTCTTATGTGATAAAAATATTTAAACGGTGATGAAGGAATTGACCACGTCGGTTGAGAGTGCTCTCACGGCGACATATACTTTTGTCGGTAAGTAATAGAGTAGCCTTTTATAATTTTAGATTCGTCGTCGTCGTAGTCGTCGTTTCAGCCTATCAATAGTCCACTGCTGAACATAGGCCTCCCCCATAGATTGCCACAAAAGTTTGTAGCTCTCGTTTTGGGGGGATTTTGCCATAGTTGCCACGCTTGGCAGACGGGTTGGCAACCGCAGTTTATTTATTCAGATGTTCCAGCAAGATGCTGCTGCCCATCTCCTGGTTTTCATTTTCCCTCTGTCGACTTTTACGACACCCACGGGATGAGATGGGGTGGTAGATTCTCTTAGGCCGCTACCACACGGCTAATATAACATATAGGTTATAAAAATAAAAAATGTTTAAAAAAAGTAACATTGCTCAAAGTTGAAGCAGGTAGCTTTAAAATTATTTTCCTCGCTATCGTGAGCCCTTACTCCTTATTTTTACCATTCGTTTTGTAAATGAGAAAAGTTTGAATACTTTTTTGTTTCATTATAATGTTTTGTGATTAATACGTTGCGACCCAGACAGTGTAACCCGTAGATTTATATAAAAGCTTGTTTTTTGTGAAGGTGTAGTACTGATGCGAAGATGTTTTAATATATATTTAATTTTAAAACACGTCAAATCTTCTTAATTTTGGTTAAATTTGGTTTACTATGTTGAGCAACGCACCTGAGATTCCTTATTGTTTATAGGCGACGGTGATTACTTATGATCGGATGGTTGCCGTAAAGTAGATAGAGGGAAATTTAAACCAGGACATGGGCAGCAGCATCTTCCTGGAACATCTTAATAAATAAACTGCGGTTGCCAACACGCCTGCCAAGCGTGGCAACTATGGCAAAATCCCTCCAATATGAGAGCTACAAACTTTTGTGGCTATCTATCGGGGAGGCCTATGTTCAGCAGTGGACTTGTGATAGGCTGAAACGGCGACGACGAACCTATATGTTTACTTTTGTGATTACTGCGACCAATACAGGATAAAAGAATGTATAATTATATAAATATGTCCTTACATATGAAATTGGCGTTTTGTATGCGAGGAATATAAAGTCGTTTTTTTTTCGTTTAAGCTTTTTTACTTTCCCCGTTTGCTTCAAGTGGATTAAAACAGTTTTATCACTCACGGCGAAGCCTGCAGCTCACTCTGAAGTGGTTTTCGATGGATCCGCTTTCACAATAGCCTTAAATTCTTCATTATCCACTTTGGTCTCCGGCCGTCCACGGGGCTTGTTCTGAAGGTCGACATTTCCAGATCGAAAACGTTGGAACTAAAAACGTACAGCGTCTTCTTTTACGACACCAGCGCCACACACATCGTTAATCCTTCGAACTGTTTCTGCAGCACTGGTGCCACGGTAGAACTCATACTCGTAAATAAAGCGATATTTCAAGTTTTCAATTGTGCGAGATGAGCGACGCCAAAGAAAAACGGATGTGGGAAAAAACAAATGAATGACTGTTTTCGAAACTCAAATATACCAGCTAAATGGATTTATAAATTTGAATTTGGATTCTCTTAACCGAAGGGGATATATTTCAGATCAAAATGGCCAGTACGACTAAACGCCAATTTCATATGTAAGGACCTAATAATATATATATTTTTTTTATTGCAGGAAGTGATGAACTTCCTGCAATAAGAACGATAAAAAACGATAAAAAATAAAAAAACGAGCAAAACGTTCACCTGATGCTAAGTGCAACGTCTGCCCATAACAAATGCTGTGCCACCCAGAAAATTTCTGTGTGACACTTAACTGTGCCCATCACCCCGAGACATAGGTTCTTAAGTCTCATATGCCCAGTGATTACGCTAGCTCCCAGTGCCCTTCAAACCGAAACACAGTAATGTTTGCACACTACTGCTTCACGGTAGAATAACTGGCCCTGGGGTACCTACCTAGACGGACTCCTGCATAGGAGTCTTACAACCAGTTAGTAATAATAATAGATTTCATCTACATCTTTTTTATTGTGAAGCAGCAATCCACGTTTTCAGTACATGTCTATGAAAGTATAACTTCAATAAAGCCAAAGCTGCTCGTAAATGTTGTCTTGATTAATCCTGTTTTACTACCCTTGTCTCAAGACAAAGTCTTTGGGGACGTATGTATATTTGTCAATATATTACTGATATCTAACCAATCCTTTGCTTACGAATTAATAAAATATCCCATTCCTTCACCTTATATGCAGTACGGCTCTGGAACTCCCCACGTTGCAATGCGCCTTGAATGTTTTGGAATCAAGTGGCGAATACGGAACTATCCAAATGTTGTCGACCACAAAATCGTTTCCTTTTAATTTCGTTGTGATAGTTCTACCGTTGTGACCGTGCATGGTCGACGGCAAGTGTTCAAAGCGTTATCCACGAAATTTATAGGGCGGAGACCATCACAATCGATGGTCGATGTAACTGCAGAGAATCGTTAACTAGCTAGCACATCGTTAATATAATTCTTCAATTTAAGTGGAAGACCAAAAAAAAATAATACAAAATCCGACCCGGTGGGTGGCGCTGTGATCGTTTTTACTAGTGGTAGGATTACTATGCAGGAATCCGTCTAGGTAGGTACCACCCCGGGGCCAGTTATTCTGCCGTGTAGCAGTAGTGTACAAACATAACTGTGTTTCGGTTTGATTGGCACTGAGAGCTAGCGTAATCACTGGGCAAATGAGACTTAAGAACTTATGTCTCTGGGTGACGAGCGCAGTGTGGTGACACAGAAATAATCTGGATGACACAGCATTTGTTACAGGTAGACGTTACACTTACCATCAGGTGAAAGTTTTGCTCGTTTCGTCACTTTATACAATAAAAAAAAAACAAAAGAGTATAAGTTAACTTTAATACTGTTTGAATTTCCCATTCACTTTAGACAAAAGGGTCTGAGATTTAGCTTGGTGACACAATTAGACCCGATTTCACCGATAGCTTTGGAAACCAAGTTTAATAAAACCAGGTTTTACTGAACTTGGTTTCAACAGCTAGAAGATATACTTTACTAGCTTAATGATTTCTTACATTTCTATTAACGCGAATACTACATACATTTATACATAAACCAGACCCGAAAACGAATGATTTGTTTTAAAGCTAAACAAATGTTGTTTCAAGTTGAGATTCCCAGGACCTGCGGCTTAGAGTCAAGTAGATGTCAGTTTGTGTGGATACAAGTTACACACATTCATACATACAGTCACGCCATTTCCCCATATAAGGGATAGGCAGAGCCTGACGTAGCCTATTTTTCGCCCCCTTGGTCAAGAGTCAAAAAATTCTTACTCACCATTGCTTTCCCACGAGCTGTATAGTGACAGCATTGCATATTACGGTGTCATTCTGCTCTAATAAGGGCTGTCCGTGCCTTTGTCGCCTCGATAGGAAAGATGTACTAACCACGTCGCCGCCTTGGTACTAGTCAAAATTCGTTCTACCCCATTGCGTTCCCCCGAGCAGTACAGTCACAGATTTGCATATTATGTTATTACACTGCACGAATAAACACTGTCAGTACAATACCTCAGCCGCCTTTCACGACACTCGTAGGAAATAGGTAGGTACTATTCTACTCTGCCGGACACCTATCGGTGACAAGTCAAAGACTCGTAAATGAG